>CAIGQV010016735.1:5785200-5829045 GCA_903798115.1 Danio jaintianensis
AAACTAAAGTGTTACCGAATATTTTAACCAAACAAGTATTTTAAAGTTATAAAATGTCTAAAAATCATGTTTCCACCTGGTATTAATATGCATTTGCTGGCATACAAAACTCTTTCCATGTTCTACATACATTTTTTTTTATGACTCTAGTGCTTGAGTAGTATTATGAGTGCTTACAATGAATTATACTATAGTAAGTTGAGCAGGAGCCACAGCTTAGAGCACATTATTTATTCATTCATTCATTCATTTCATTCATCCCTTTATATATCAGGGGTCACCACAGTGGAATGAACCATCAACTTCTCTCGCATATGTTTTACGCAGCGGATGCCCTTCCAGCTGCAACCCAGTACTGAGAAACACCCATACACTCTCGCATTCACACACATACACTACTGACAATTAAGCTAATTCAATTCACCTATAGCGCATGTCTTTGGACTGTGGGTGAAACCGGAGCACCCGGAGGAAACCCACGCGAACACGGGGAGAACATGCAAACTCCACACAGAAATGCCAACTGACCCAGCCGGGACTCGAACCAGCGACCTTCTTGCTGTAAGGCGAAAGTGCTAACCACTGAGCCACCTTGTCGTCCTAGAGCACATTATTTGTAGATTATTTACAAAGTTTAACTTTAATGGAGTGAAGGTTTTCATTTGGAGGTGGTTTGAGTCGTCAAATTGTAAACATTCCAAACAATTATAAAGCATTCAGACCCGATACATAATATGTAACTTTAAGAAATATTAATTGTCTTTATTAAATTTATAACAACTGTTTCTTTTTTAATTTCAGTATGCGCTTCAATGCTGTTAAACTCCCTAGAAAAAAAGTATTTATCTATGCTTGTAATTTGTAACGTTTTAATCTTTTATGCTGATTCTCTCCTTTACAAAATCATCAATCATTTTAGAACCATTACTTTTTTCTAAATATAGCTATTTAAGTTATCGGATGAAACTAAATATTACAATGCCTTTATATATATATATGAGACTGTGGACCACAAAATCAATTATAAGTGTCACTTTTTTCAATTGAGATTTATACATTACATGAAAGCTGAATATATAAGCCATTGATTTATTTGACAACATTTAGGACAATATTTGGTGGAGATACAAGTATTTGGAAAATCTGTAATCTGAGGGTTCAAAACAATCAAAATATTGAGAAAATCGCCTTTTAAAAGCAAAGTTTAAGGCTAAATGAACATAAATTAAACCGAGTTATGATATATTTACAATAGGAAATTTACAAAACGTCTTTATAAAACATGATCTTTACTTTTAGTATTATAATACATTTTTGGCATTAAAGAAAGATTGGTAATTTTGACCAATACAATGTTTTTTTTTTTTGCCTGTTGCCAATAAATATGCCCATGCAACAAAAAACTGCTTATGTAGTCCAGGGTCATATATTGAGCAGGCCTGACTTGTGATCAGATTGACAAAATGCATTAATTTAATAATTAGTATAGGTGAATTAGGTAAACAGGCGGCATGGTGGCTCAGTGGTTTGCACTGTCGCCTCACAGCAAGAAGGTTGCTGGTTCAAGTCCCGGCTGGGCCAGTTGCCATTTCTGTGTGGAGTTTGCATGTTCTCCCCATGTAAGCGTGGGTTTCCTCCGGGTGCTCCGGTTTCCCCCACAGTCCAAAGACATGTGGTATAAGTGAATTGGATTAACTAAATTGGCCGTAGTGTATGAGTGTGTGTGAATGTGAGAGTGTATGGGTGTTTCCCAGTACTGGGTTGCGGCTGGAAGGGCATCTGCTGCATAATCAAATCTCAGAGTACTTAGAGGTTCATTCCACTGTACCCCTGGTAAAACAGGGACTAAGCCGAAGGAGTGAGGGAGCATTTTAATACCAGGTGCAAACCTCAAACATTTATGTGATTATTGGGTGGCTTGATTGTGTCTTTTTCTGTGGTCTCATCAGTCTCGCTCAGCCCAGAAACAGCAGATCTGGCTGCTGCCTCCGTGATTGAGCTCGTTCCAGTGCAGCCGCTATCTGTGGAAGACGTCCCAGTTGAATCTCTACCAGAGAAGGTGCTTAATTTGGAAAGTGAACCAATAACAGAGGAAACACCAATTTCTCCAGTATCAGATTCTGATGGAATAGAAGAGGCTTCGTTGTCCATTGCTCCAGAAGCTGTAGAGGAACCAGTTGTTGCCATACCAATCCATTCACCAGAAAGTGCAGGATTTCTCGCTCCAGTTTCTGAAAGTCCCCCGGTAGAGGAAACACCAGTTGATTCACCATTAGTTTCTCCAGTGATTGAAGAACCACCAGTTTCCCCAGTGGTAGAGGAACCACATGTTGTCGATGCATCCATCACTCCAATCACTGAAGAAGCACCAATTTCTCCAGTTATCGAGGAACCAGTTGTTGCATTAGTTGTAGAAGAGGCTGAGCAGACACCAGTTGGCTCACCATTAGTTGCTCCATTGACCGAAGAAGCACCAGTTTCTCCAGTTATTGAGGAACCAGTTGCCATATTAGTTGTAGAAGAGTCTGAGGAGACATCAATTGATTCACCATTAGCTGCTCCAGTGATTGAAGAACCACCAGTTTCTCCAGTTGAGAAGGAACCACATGTTGCTGTATTGGTTGAAGAATTAACCATTGTTCCATTGACCGAAGAAGCACCAGTTTCTCCGGTTGTTTCCTTAATTGTAGAAGATAAAACACCAGTTGATCTGCCGGTACCTTCAGAAACATCTGATGTACCAGTGTTAGAAGTGGAAGCTTTGGTTGCACCATTGACAGAAGATGCACCGTTGGCCTCTATTCCAGAAGATGAGCCAGTTTTTTTGGTAACTGAAGAAGCTGCTGTTACTGTGACTGAAGAAACACCTGTTGTTGTGCCAGAGGAAACACCTGCAGCCACAGAAGAGGTCGCTCCAGTAGTTGAGATCATTGCAGAAGCACAAGAAAGTGAGGATGTTAATGCAACCCTAAGTGTAGAGGGGATTCAAGAAAGTGCAGTTGTGGAAGAACCCAAGCGAGACTTCATAGTGGTCGTCCTGGAAGGAGCTACTAAATCCGAAAAGAAACCTATGGTGCTCGGCGTGTCCCCTGTGACTGGCAGGATCATTCCGGCCCCTGAGGATGATGATGATGAAAAGGCATCAGGTCAGGTAACAGGTAATCTGGTTTAACAAAAAATAAATATGTGATTTGGAAGAAGCATTACTAAAAATGCTTGTAATAGTGATTCAAATGCGACATGCCAAGATTTTTCATATGCTACACTGTAAAAAATGACTAATTTTAATGGTAAAAAAAACGTAAAAATGCTACAGTAAAAATATGTAACCTGGGTTACAGTATGTTTTCTTAATATACAGTTGAAGTCTGAATTATTAACCCCCCTGTATATTTTTTCCACAATTTCTGTTTAACGAAAAGGTTATTTTTTCGACACATTTCTAAACATAATAGATTTAATAACTCATTTCTAATAGTTGGGTTCTTTTATCTTTGCCATGATGACAGTACAGAATATTTGACTAGATATTTTTCAAGTCAATGGGCAAGTCATTGTATAACAGTGGATTGTTCTGTAGACCTTCAAAAAATATATATAGCTTTAAGAGGGCTAATAATATTGACTTTAAAATGGGTTTTAAAAAATTAAAAACTGCTTTTATTCTAGCTGAAATAAAACAAATCAGACTTTTCTCCAGAAGAAAAAATATTATAGGAAATACTGTGAAAAATTCCTTGCTGTTAAAGATCATTTGGGAAATATTAAAAAAAATTTTTTACAGGAGGTCGAATAATTGTATACAGTATATGACGTGTAGTGTTAGTACTTTAAAACACTGGTGTGTAATACTATAAATTAATGAAATACGTTAGTATAGTACAGTAAAATTATTGTAAAATTTAGAAAGTTATTTTATGGTTTCTACCATATTTTTAATGGTAAAATTCTGGCAACCACAGCTGCTGTTTTTTAACCGTAAAATTTTATGGATTTCTTTAACAGTGTATTTAAAGCAATGACAAATACATTATAATGTAATATAATTTTTCTATGCTTAAATAACTAGATTTATTTTCTATGAGTAATCAAATAGCTAATAATGTTAATAATAATAAAATTGGTGAAATAATGTTCCATCAACGTATTGGGTGTAACATGAGTTTATGTATCATACTTATTCTAGACTCTAAAAATGCTGGGTAAAATGAGGACAAACCTAAACGTCAGGTTAAATTTGGTCCTATAAATTTAATTATATATATTAAAAAAAATTAAACCTGCAGTTGGTTTTGTCCATATTTCACCCAAAATTAAGTTGAAAATTAATTAAATGACCTAGCATTTTTTAGAGTGTGACCTGTACTGATTAAAAATATATAAACTAATATGTGAACTTGCATGTTCTCCCACTCATGAAGTGACAGAAGAAAGGTCCCCAAATCCTCTGAAATTGTCCAGTGTTGCCTTTTAAAAGATATCTGGTTCGTTCCAAGTGCAGAGTAGATATCAATTCTTCAAGCCATAGTTTAGCAGTTGGAGGATTAACATTTTTGCAGAACAATAATAGCAGCTTTTTGGCTGTTATCAAACAATATGTTAGGAATTTCTGTTGTGCACTGCTCAATGAATATGTATAATCAGAATGTCCTAATATAATAAGCACTGGGTCAGGATCTACGTGTAGATCAAGGACATCTGAAAGCACTTTAAAAACCTAGTTCCAGAATCCCTGTATTTTATGACAGAATATCTTATCTTGATATAACGCTATTTATTTTTATATTTTTTTATATTTATGAATTTCGTGGCAAATTTACATCCTTGTTTTTTTGCTCAGAAGATTAAAAACGAGACAATTTCTAATGAAAAAAACCCCCGATTACACTTTTATTTTGCTTGAAAATCTTTGCCCTATATACATTGTAACTTTCTTTTTATGACCTAAATGTTGGTTTTTCATTATCATTCACAGAGAAAGCGCCGTTTGCTTAAAGTGCAGATGTATTAGCACCAACTAAAAGGTAATATTACATTGCAATCACATGATGCTGTTGTTAAACTATTTGTATATACATACTGTACGCAGGGAGAACACGACGTCCATCATATAATACTTGGTGTAATATGCACTCTTCAAATGTTTGCAGTCAATAAGATCTTTAAGTAAGATTTATTAAGAAAAACTCTATAAATAAATGTAGTTTTTCCTCCACCAAAAGAAAAGCCACAAAAACATGAAGTATTATTAAAATATTCAAAAATCACTGTTTTTTTATTTGCTCAAGGATCATGTGACACTGAAAACTGGAGTAATGATGCTGAAAATTTTAATTTGACATATACAAACAAACAAATTAAGTTGAACATTACTACATTTAATTTGTTTGTTTAAATTCAGCCCATATAAGTCGTTTGCAACCACTTACCTTAAAATAAATTTGTAAATCCAGTGAATCATTATTTTCAGTGTACAAATCGGCAGAAAAAACTCTGAAATTAAAGGGATATTTTTCCTAAAAATTTAAATTGTCATCATTTAATTACCCTTTTTTAGTTCCCTACCAGTTTGAATTCTGTTCTGTTGAGCACAGATGCTTTGAAGAAAATCTGTAACCATTGACTTTCATAGTATCTGTTTTTCCTACTTTGGAAGTTGAGGTTTCCAACATTTTTCAAAATATCTTCTTTTGCGCTTAACAACAAAAACAAACAAACCTCAAACAGGTTTAGAACAAGAAAAGGGTGAGTAGATGATGACAGAATTTTTTTCATTTTTAGGTGAACTATCCCTTTAAATGGGTTAACAACATTTTCTTCATTGAGGTTAAGTTGGTTTTATATTCGCACATTCAATCAGTGACAACTTGTGACATACTCCATATACAATGTTTATAATGATTCTTTGAATATTCTGTCTGAAATCACATGTAAGTATGATTCATAACAACATAAGCATTATTAAATTGACTTGTACTTTGATAGTCATTGGCTGCTAATATGATTTCAGTATTAGCAAAGAATATTTTTCTGAAATTATATTACGGAGAAAGTCGGAATGTGCGGATATAAAACCAACTTTACCTCAATGTTTTCTTCCTGCTTTGTCTTTTTCTCAGTTTGCAGCAGTCAGATGTTGTTCTGGGATAGTAAAGCGGTTCCCTGATACAGAATTAGTGATGTGCCTTTCCCCTTCCCTGATGCCTGCGTCCACACTGACGTCTCCTCCACCTACAGCTCTCTCTCTCTCTCCACTGAAACATGGTTACTACACCTGAACCTTCACTTTACTCTCATGTGAGGCATACAGGTTTACTGACAATAATGATAAAATGCATGCAAAGCTGTGAAAGAGCCTTTTTTAAAATGGAACTCCAAATGAGTCAAATGCACAATATGAGCCTATACTATAGCAAAGTTTCCCAACCCTGTTCCTGGAGGCACACCAACAGTACATATTTTGGATGTCTCGCTCATCTGAAGCATTCATTTCAGGTTTTGGAGTCTCTTCTAACGTTCTGATGAGTTGATTCAGGTGTGTTTTGAATAGGAAGAGGTTGAAAATGTGTACTGTTGGTGTGCCTTTAGGAACAGGGTTGGGAAGCACTGTACTATAGTTTACCCTACCTCAAATCTCACTTTATAGGACATGACTTGATATTGAAATGATCATGTCAATGGTTACAATACCAGCAGAATATGCCACAAACACTGCCATACCTGCACGCTGGCCACCTTTTCTCCTTTAAACTATGCTATTGGCATTATTTATAAACTAACTCTATTTTTATTTCTACCTCTCTCTACCTCAGCCTGAATAGTGTTGTTTTTCTTTTTTACACATTTCCAGTGTTAGCAATGCGCTGGCGTTCACAATGTCATGACTAGGTCAAAATGAAGATTTAACGAAATAATCGGTAACACTTTACTTGATTATAAAGGTCTTATGAACACCCCTTCATGACATGACAAGTCATGAAAGTGAATGAGATTTTATGCATGCTTATGACAACCGTTATTAAGTGTAGTTTGCTCAGTAATGTAATGTTAAATGCAAAGATGGCATTGATCGTTAAGACAACTTGACATAGCAAATGCATCACAACCAGTCTTCATCTTTGTCATGACAACTTGACATTAGCAAGACAACAAAACCTGTCATAAATCTGTCATAAACATTATTGTCATGAGGCATTATGATTGTGTCATGAATGATCTTTCTGATCACGTTTTCAGTGGAACAAACTGTTTTTGTCATTAAAATGTCTCATTAAAAGTGTCATTACTCTGTCAAATCATTTTTAACTTTGTCATTAATACTTAATAACATTTTAATGACAAATTCAGTTTGTACCACTGTAGTTGAGGTCAAAATGATATTAATGACCCTGTTATAAAATTCATGACATTTATAATGGCTTCATGACAATCATGTTTATGACAGATTTATGACAGGTTTTATTGTCTTGGTAATGTCAAGCTGTCATGACAAAGACAAAACAGGTCATCATGTATTTGTTTATGTCAAGTTGTCATAACGAACAATGTCATCTTTGCATTTAAAATGTCATAACTGAGCAAATGACACTTAATGACAGTTGTCATAAGCATGCATACAATCTCATTCACATTCATGATGTCATGTCATGATCATAAAGGTTTCATGACAGTCTTATGAACACCCCTTTAAGTAAAGGGTTACCAAATAATCAATACAATAATATGCCATTTTCACATTCCAGTATTATTTCTGAAGGCAGATATTATCCAAGAGGAAAACACCTGATCCATCATCATCATCATCATCATCATCATCCATATATGTGATTATAAAACATTACTTGACATATATGTGATAAATTACTTCCTTTGTGTCAAAATGATGGTCCCCAAACCTGTCATGCCAAAGTTACACCCTCATTACTTTCAATTTTATTTTATTAGATGCTAGTCCGCACTAATTCTGAATTTAGACTGATAGACAAGGGGAAATTAAGGTCGGATAAATACAAGAAAACTACCTAAAACCTAATAGTTTTGTCGTTTGTTTCTTTCATACATGTCTGAAAAGGGACCTCGAGTGTTACACGATTACAGATTTATAATGTGAATGTGAGGGAATAATGTGAAGCATGTTTCAGTATCATCAATGGTGTTTTCATTGGTTCTTTTTGTTTAAGGGTTAGTTATGTAATACACATTATTACTGTGGTATTTCAAGGTTTCATTTTTAATGTAGGCCCTAAAGCAGGGGGTTTTAACTGTGAATGTAAGCCAGAGGGATAATAAAGAATTAAAAAGCATTTCTGTGTGACTGTGTATGACTAAGAAGAGTTATTATTTGATAGATTTATTAGATTTCTCTGTTTGGTGTGTTACAAGATGACACTATTTTGTCAATTTTGGAGAAGCATCTTCTAGATCAATGGTACAGATTTCTCATAGAGGTAAAGTTGGTTGTTTATTCACACATTCAGACTTTATTTTTAATAATATAATTTCAGAAAAGTATTATTTGCAAATTCTAAATAGTGAAATCATATTAGCACCCAAAGACTATCAAAGTACAACATTGTTCACAGTCAATTAAATTGTGCTAATGTTGTTTTGAAGTCAGAATTAAATGCGATTTCAGACCGAATATTCAAAGTAGCATGGTACACAATATATATTTGTTAAAATGAATGAATTTGCGAATATAAAACTCAATGGATCTGTCTGGTAAGGAATCCACAGGTTATAATTTTGGAAATTACTACATTATTGTGTATTATGGGGATATCAGTGGCAATTGTCATGTAAAACATTTATTATTTTTTATTAGTTTACATTTAGTGTTTTATTTTATGTCATTTCATTTTAATTATTAATTTATTTCCCTGAGACATGTTTGAACATGATGCAACACATAATACGTAATTTTATGCTAATCTCTGCAAACAACTTGTAATATTAATAATTATGATTTAATACTAGATAACGTGTATAAAATATACCTATATTGAATGTTTTTAAATCGATCTTGATGAAATTTATTTTTTATTATTATTATTAAGCCCCAAAAACATGGTATAGGCTACACTATAAGCATATACATACAATAACAAACAGGCAAAAATAATTCTCTTTAACAATGAAAAAATATATGAATAAAAACAAAGGAAAAAGAGAGAAACAACTAAACACAGGGTGTATAATAAATACATATTTAAATAGCAATAATTACTCAAACAGGAAGAGATTTGCAGACAGATAAGTTTTTAAGAGCCTTTTTGTAGTTAGACAATTGGATCAATGAAAGGTATTGTTTAAATTCGTTCATAAAAACAATAATCATGGGTCTGGAGTTTAAAAATGTGAACAGCAAAATCAAGTTCGCTTGATGAAATATCTTAATATCTTAAAATAACAATATCAGGGTGTCTGCAGGGTCTTAAAATGTCTTAAATTTCAAAAACTACATTTTAGGCCTTAGAAAGTCTTACATTTCTCAGAAAAATTGTCTTGTAGGTCCTAAATCATTTTAAACAGTTCTTAATTTTCCAATCAGGCCAACACTCGTCCAATCACCAACAATACATCTCAATAAAACCTTTAACAAACGTAAAATTTAAGTCTGTATACAACCAGAGCTTGCTTGTTTTGACACATTATTTATAATATGTGACTAAGAAATAACAAAATTAGATTGTTTGGAGGGGACCATTAAAAATCTTTTCCACTGGCCGTTAGGAAAAAAAAAAAGCTTTGTGTTTAACCCTGTAAAAGTCTGAAGTTTTATTCATAATGGTCTTGAAAAGGTCTTAAATAGTTTTAAATTTGGCTTGTGAAACCTGAAGAAACCCTGAATATTCCTATACAATAATACAAAAACAAAATATCAATTAAATACATTGTCAATGAAAAAAGGTACAAAATAAGTTCATTCATTCATTCATTTTCCTTCGACTTAGTCCCTTTATTCATCAGGGGTCGCCACAGCGGGATGAACCACCAACTTATCCAGCATATGTTTTACACAGCGGACGCCCTTCCAGCTGCAACCCATCACTGGGAAAGAAAAAATGAATAAAGAACATGAATATGAACTTGAGGGTATGACGTTTAAGAATCAATTACAGTATATAAATAATAGTCATTACAAAATGACATAGTTCTGCTTGCTTTCTTATTTTCAGATAATGAAACTATCTAAATAATGACTAAATTCTTTTAAAAAAAACTGGGAAAATGTGGTTTGGTATTGGTAAATTTATCCATTTGTGGATATAAAATTTACAAAGAAAATAAATTAAATGTATAACAAAACAAGCATTTCTTTTAGTGGAGACAGATGCGTAATAACCAACAATAATATCTTTAAAAGTAACAGATGCATCTTGTTGTATATTATCATGTTTGCTAAATTGTACAGCACAATGACAATTCCAAAATAAATTAAAGACATTTACAAAGACACATGAACAAAGAGACGAAAAGGGTTATAGAAATAAATCCCAGCAAATTATACAAGTTTAAAAGCTTTACACCGAGAAAGAGCTTTACATGCAGTATAATTATTACAATGGTGACATGGTGGCTCAGTGGTTAGCGCTGTTGCCTCACAGCAAGAAGGTTGCTGGTTTGAGCCCCGGCTGGGTCATTTGGCATTTCTGTGTGGAGTTTGCATGTTCTCCCCATGTTGGCGTGGGTTTCCTCCGGGTGCTCCGGTTTCCCCCACAAGTCCAAACACATGCACTATAGGTGAATTGAATAAACTAAATTGGCCGTAGTGTATGTGTGTAAATGTGAGAGTGTATGGGTGTTTCTCAGTACTGGGTTGCAGCTGGAAGCAGGGGCGTAGCAACCGGGGGGGGACGGGGGGATACGTCCCCCTCATTTTTAGAGCCAGACCATTTAGAAACAGGTGATTAATAATTATATGAACGTAAACTTTTGGGTGTCATTCAGCTGTCCCCCCCACTTTTAAAATGTCTGCTACGCCCCTGGCTGGAAGGGCATCCGCTGCGTAAAACATATTCTGGATAAGTTGGCGGTTCATTCCGCTGTGGCGACCCCTGATGAATAAAAGGACTAAGCCGAAGGAAAATGAATGAATAAAAATAAATGAACATGACAAAATGACTTGATTAATTTTCTTTCTTTTTGTTTTGTTATGCAAGAAAGAACATTTACAAAGACACAATATGAACAAAGAGACAAAAAGTGTTCAATCTCAGCAAATTATACAAGTTTAAAAGATTTACACCAAGAAAGAGTTTTACGTGAAATATAATTATTAGAGTCTTTTATCCCTCTCAGGCTCAAATTAAGTTTTAGAAACAGGAAAAATCTGATATTTGGGGAAAATTCATATGGGGTAGTACAATAGAATCCTGACTTTTTTTTTAGAGAGACCTTCACATGCAATCCATCAATGTGGTATCCAGTGGTACCTATCTGGCCACACGTTGCAAATCTGCAATGTTGAAATAGAGCTGCACCAGGGGAAAAATCCAGAAGAGATCAAATCTACTAATTGGCATTTACTGTATCTATATACACTTATGATTCTTCTTATGCAGTTTTAGTTTCAAATTAATGGAGGTTGATAGTGATACTTACACAAAATTGATGCCAAGAAAATCAGTTTCAGTTGTTCAATGTTAGAAGTGAGACTACACTGCCATCTGGTGAGCAAGTGGGGAAACTGTTTGTTGCTAATGGACAACCAAGTCCTGCAGTGGTACTTCTGAGTAAAAAAACTCATAAAATATGTATCTGGAGTAATAAGGTAGTTAATTTTTAACTGTTGCAAATCAGCAACTCCTGCCTTGAAAGGGTTAAGGAGTTGACATATAAATCAAAATCCTTTCTGAAAATACAAAATAAGAGTGTTTTTTGAAAATGTACATGTATGGATGTAATATTTAGCCAGAAAAAGCAATAAATGAACAATACATTTACAATGAGAGGGGTCTAGGTTCAGAGAGTAGCCGAAACTTGATGAAATTTCAGAGTACGCGCACCTGGTGTCTGTGACGTCACTTACGGTTACTGCGCAGTTCGTCATTCAGATCCTGCTAACGGGAGGCCCGAAACCAGCAACGCAAAACATCACTTACAACACCAACTCGGACGGCTAAAACTAATATCTTTTTGTATTCTACGTTTGACTAAATAGACGTCTGTCTATCGCCTGCACGCGTCCGCGTTATCAGTGAGCATTTCGCGCGAGTTGAGCAGCTTTAACGTCAATCTGTCATTAGCATTGTTAGCATGCTAACCTTATGACAGAGTACACTCGGCTGTTTTGAGCTGCACCAAACGACTGGAAATCACCACAAACGGTAATAGATGCATATTTATCGAACTATACGTACATTAGTGGTTAAAGTTAATTCATTTAGACTAGGTGTGTTTTTTGCTTTAGCATGTCTGTTTGTACAGCAAGCTGTTGTTTACCGATATAAAGATGCTTCGTGTAAAAGTTAATTATTTGTGCAATTATTTTTCTTTGCACGGATATTACTTGTCATTTGACCCCTTGAATGTTAACAAATCAGTTGATAAAATATTTATATTACTTGAGGAAAATGAAAGCTCTGTTTGGGCGCTCAGTCTGTCAGTGTCTGTTATCAGTGTTGTATCAGTGTTTACATGTTGTAACGCTTGATTGTAAACTATGATAAGCTTTAATAACCAAGAAGTGCAAGATTAAACCATAGAATGAACAGGAGTTTGAATTAAAATGTTTGCTTTTTGGTTTGTGTATCATTGCCTATGAACAGTTTTGCTTTATTTATTTGAAGTGCACTATGGAGTACAAATACAGTTCGTACTGTGTTGTAGTTTGCTATAAGAAAATATGGTATACAATGGAACACACCTCTTTGTTTTTGTTTTTCAGTATTTTTTTTTTTTTACTCAAACCGTGAATATTACTGTGCTGACATCAGTTTTGCCCACAGGATGCAGGCCTCTTCCGTTTTCTTGTTTTGCTTCTGCATGCATGCATGTGTGTGTGTGTGTGTGTGTGTGTGTGTGTGTGTGTGTGTGTGTGTTCGCGCCTGTGCAGTTGTTATCCTGAAGGTCTGCTTGTGAACTTTTGCAAGAATGTTAGCCTTTTTTCCCCCCATGCCAGCTGAAAAGGCATCAGATGATGCCCGGTCCCTCTTGGCCCAATAACCAAAGTAGTTGCATGCTCGTACAAATTCCTTGCACACATCAATTCCAAAGTAACAAGGATAACAACAGATTTACAGTGATTTAGTTGAACTGTATTTTGAGGGATATGGTTGTAAGTTACAAAGATAAGCACATTGTGTTGCATAATGCATTTACTAACAGCTATTTTGTGTTCTCAGACTGACGTCACTGAAGGTCATCAGCAGGGGCGCAGGGCACAAGAGAGGGTCTCACACAGAGGAATGAGTCATGACCTCTGTGGTGATCGTAGATGGTGGAGGGAATATATTGGAGTATGTCACCGCAGATGAGGAAGCACAGCAGGTAAAGTCCACACATATGCACATTTGTATAATACAGGGTGTTTGCGGGGTCTTAAAATATCTTAAATTTCAAGTCTAAAATTTTAATGACAAAGTCTTAAAGTCTTTAAGTCTTAAACTTTTAAGTCTTAAATCATTTTAAATTGGTCTTCATTTTGCTATGTCCATATAAATTTATTTATATTTAGTTTATTATATTTTTTAAAGCTTGTCATTTTAAAAAAAAGAAAATCTATGTTGAAAGAAAATTGTATGTATACAGCTAGGGTTTGCTTGTTTTGACACATTATTTAAAATGTGGCTTAGAAATACCTTTTTTTTTTTTTTTTTGATGGGTCAAGTAATAGACTGTTCCACGGGCCCAACTGGGACATTAGAATTGTTTTTAGCATTTAGCCCTGTTTACTTCTGAAATTTCAGTCATAATGGTTCTAAAAAGTCTTAAATTTGACTTGACCTGCAGAAACCCTGTAATATTGAAGCTTGTTTTTGCAATCAGAAATCCAGAAATGCAAGATGGCTAATAAACATAAGCGTAGAGTAATAATAATTTCAAGGAATGCACTTTAAGGGTGTACTCACACTAGGCTATCCGAACCATGCCCAGGCACGTTTGACCCCCATTTCCCGGTTCATTGGATAAGTGTGAGTGCTCCGAATCGGGCCCAGGTGTGGTTCAGTTGTCCGGCCCTGGCCCGGTTGGAAGAGGTGTGCCAGAGCGCCATTCGGTTGGGCTTTGGAGCGGTACACTGGAGTTATTTGAGTGCAAAACTGAAGACCCGACGTCACTTTTAAGGGACTATTTCATATGGATTTATTAATCATTCTTACTTTTCAAGAACGCAAACTGTCATAGTTTATTAAAGACGCAAACCCCTCGCTGCATGACAGCTGCCACCTTCAGCAAACCTTCTAATACGTGCTGCATGATGACTTTAATGAACATTTGAGCGTCGAAAGTGGTGGATCTGTTCAGCAAAAGATTTGACTGCGTGTCACTGCACCGCAACAACTTAAAATAATATAACTAAAGCAATCTCCACTGTGCTGAGCGAGAGCGCTTCTCATCTGTTAAACTGAACAGTCGCATCATTGATGACGTAAGCGTGCTCAGGCTAAAAAGTTAAAATGCAATGTGAGTGCAGGCCGAAGGGGAGAGGGGAGCGGGGACAATCGCGCCTGTGAGTACACCCAAGTTTTCACAAATAGGGCTTAGTTTTAACCAGGAATAGGCCTTCTCTAAATTAGGTTTATCAAGCAGCTTTTATTAAAATGACTTCAAAATACACATTACTGAATCTTTATCATGAATTTATTCTATGGCACTGCTTTTTTTGCTTGTTTATTTGTTTGTCACTGCAAGTGATTTTTAGTTAGGACAGCACATACATGGAATTTAGTCTAGGACTAGGCATAAGCATGATAATCTATGTGATTTTTATTTATTTATTTATTTATTTTTTTACCCAAATTCTTACTGAAATATAGGTAAAACTCAATGGTTTAAAGCTATTTAATTCGTATTTTCGGGCTTCACTGTGATGCTTTCATATTTGTTAAAAAAAGGTTAAGCCAGACAACTGTAATGTATACAAAACAAAAAAGAGTTTTAAACATCTATATGGCACTCATTGAAAAACCCTGGAGTGTTATTGCGGTTATAACAAGACTTTTTAAAACTTTTACAAAAAAGATAAAATCAATAAATATATATTGTAATCAATGTCAATGAACTGAAGTTTGCCCGATAAAGGGTTAAAGAGAGATATAAAGCTTTTTTTTTTTAAAAATTTATTTTTATAAAAAAGAAATAATAATTCTTTTGCATCTTTGATGTTCATAATCCAAGGAAACTCAAGGTTGTGTTTTTTTTTTTTTTCTGTCAGGAGATTTGTCCTGATGGGGAGGAGTCTTATAGAGAGAAGGACTGTCCTGCAGTGATAGTGGAGCAGGTGAACAGTGCTGATGTGGAGCAGTGCTATGCTGCTCAGGTGTTGGTCTATGATGACCAGAACACTTACCTGGTCCAGGATGTGGCAGAGGAGCAAGTTGTGGAGACTGAGCTGCAGGAGATGGCAGCAGGTAAGCACGGCCGTCAGAGGACCATATTTACTCGCAAAGAAAATGTTGAGTTCTGGATGTAGTTGGAAGACCAATAAGTGGGACTTTGGAGCTTGAGGGGCCAAACCAAACCAGCTACAATTGTAAACCCTCTTTTCTGTAGTCTGTCAATTAGAAACATTGCATATCTGTTTGAGTTATTATTTAAACTATTTTACAATGCTAAACATTGCAATAAACATGAAACTATGATTTCTCCATAATCATGTTGTCAACTTAACCTCAGTGTAGACTTATATTAAGTGAACCAAATACTAAAGTATTCATCTACTGCTTTATCTGGAGGGCCATGCTTTAGGGTAAATGGTACATAAGCATTTTTATATTGTGTAATCCTTATTTATTGATTTATGCTACATTATATGGATATTTTTAAGTTTAAGTATAAAATTTAAGTGTGAGTCTTTTTGTAGTTACTGAATTCTTATAAAAACATTGTGGATTTATGTTTACAACAAAACATGAAGGTGGTAATTAGCTTTTTGGAAGGTGGTAAACAGCTTTAGCTGAGAACAGCTAAAGAGAGACATTTTGTGGTGCTCTTGAGGAAGTTATTCAAGATGGAAATGATCAAAAACAAAAGCAAAGCTTCACAGTGTTGAATTTGTGTAGGAATAGTATCTGAGGAAGAATTCGATATAATCAGATCTTCTTTCACAAGACACGAGAGTTGCGCTGTGCAGAGATTATTGCTCATTTTATTGAAATTAGTAAGTCTCCAGCTGCTGTTTCATAATGTATCTGCTTGTCACCACCAGTCTTCTTACTCATTAAAGCTAGCTAAAAAAAGAAAACAATTGCATCACGTGATTTTAGGGTAATGAGCTCTTGGCTCTGTGAAGGATGCAATTGCAAAAACGCTTGACAACCAGGAAGAGAAGAGCCCTCCGTGCGCCAAGTTTAAGTAAAATATATATACATTTCTCTTTTGTTTTTGCGACATTATTATTATTATTGTTCGCAGAGTAATGTGTGTAGTTATTGTTGTGTGGGTATTTAATAATGTTCGTTTGAAAGCTTTTGGAGTTATGATTTGTTATAGCGGATTGATGCTGGTTGTCAGAAACCAGGAAGTGCATTTGTTTTCTTTTTGCTTATTAGCCACGTTGTCTGATATATTGTTTATCGCGTGATTTATTGGTTAATAGAGTTCTGTGGGAAAGCATTAGGCTTAACAGTTGTATTGAGTCCGTAATATTTGTGCGATCTGATTATCTCTTCAAATCAGCTAACGGTTTTGTTCTTTGACTCCTTTATTTGATCATTGCAGACGATAGCTATCAAATTATTGTTAATAACTGAAGACATATAGGGTGCTGATTTGCTATTTGTACGGGAAAAGCGATGTAAAAGAAATCTGCTTTGACAGCTTTCAGTTTTACATGACTTCCTTGAAGTTGTGCAGGACACAATGCAAACGCGCTTTTAGAAATATATTTCGATTTGTTTTCTGTGAAGTAAGAAGTAAGTTTTCGCTGTCTGAAAATATGTCAGACATGAATACAAATACGCTTTTTGTTGTCGAAGTTAAGGGCGGAAGTGTATTTATAGGCGTTATCAATCGTTGAGTGACAGGACCCAAGGCCAATCACCGCTTAGCACTGTTTCGTAGGCTGCGGTTTAGCCAATGAACACGTCGAAATGCAAATATTATTTTCCGCCAACTTCATGCACAGGATGAAATATTTATGAGCAGAGGATGCCAACAGCAAGCACTTTTTGATGCATTATTACATTTTCACATTACAACATGTAACACAGAAAATGTGTAACACAGTAAATGGATATTTATTTTTGTAACACTAAATTGTGACATTGTTTGGGTCAAAAGTATTGCAGTATCATATATGCCATGTACCATGAAGATAGTTTGTAAATTTCCTACTGTAGATATATCAAAACCTAATTTTTGATTAGTAATTGCTAAGCACTTCATATAGATTTTCTCCGTATTTAGATTTTTTTTGAACCGGCAGATTACAGATTTTCAAATAGTTGTATTTCTGCTATATATTGACCGATTCGAACAATGTATACATCAATGGAAAGCTTATTTATTCACATGATGTATATTTATAATGTATATTTATAACATTTATAAGTTATCATCTCAATTTAATGTGTAAAATAAAATTAAATATTGACATTTATTACTGGTTTTGTGGTCAGGGGTCACAATTATACTACTATATTAATGATTTGTTTGACATTTGTTTGACATTTGTTTGTATATATCAGAATCTGATTTTATTATTGGCAAAACCAGAAATACAAACCTATTTTTTCCTGTTTCTGTAGTGGAGGTCTCAGTGTATGATAAGACTATTGAAGCAGCTGAAGCTCTGCTCCACATGGATTCACCTGCTAGCTTACAAGGGGACCGCAGTACAGGTGTGTGATTTACTGCTAAATGTTGGCTGTTTCCATTGTCCTGCTTGACACATCTATATATCACATTTGTATGAAAAGTGAATCAACAGTATCTATTTTGCAGAGGAACTTTTATCAGAGGTGGAGGTGGAGGTGAGAACTGAGGACATGGGACCAGTTGCTAAGGATATTATTGTCCTGCAGGAAGCAGATTCACTGAAGAAGAAAAAGAGAGGTGAACTACACACTGCGGTTACCCCTACAGATCTACATGAGCTCAAATTCAAATTTTATTTGTCACATACACAGTCATACACAGTATGAAATGCTTACACAACCACTTGTGACCTTGAAATAATAACAACAATAACAAAAGCAATAAGAATCTAAATTTAGGAGAAATAGAAGTTATGCGGTAGAAAATAAAAGCAAATATAAAATATTTAAAGACTTTCAATATAGAGTATGTGGCTGTAGAAAAAAAAAAAGTACAAAGTTTATAAATATAAAAGAGCTATTTGTACAAACAGAAACATAGAAGTATTTCTAACAAAGCGCCTGGTGCATAAGAGAGTCTATCCTATAAATGCTTAGTTGTGATGGGTCGAGACCGATAAGTCCTCTCAGAAAGTGATTTGTACAGGTGGAGGAGAAGATTAGTTCATTTTTCGAGTCCTCTATCAGGTTTGAGTCGTTTGTTCATCATGTGAAAGACAGAACCAATCATATGCAGTCAGAGCCGGAAAAAGATTTGATTCGTTCATCTCTCGAGTCTTCGGCTTGAGTCATTCATTCATCACGGGAAAGACAGAACCCAATCATATGCATTTAAAGCCGGAAAAAGATTTGATCTGTTCATCCCTCGAGTCTTCGGTTTTGAGTCATCTCTTTACATCCTGTCACGTGATGAACGAACGACTCAAAAACCCGAAGGCTCAAAAAGTGAAATAATCATGGGTGTTTCCGGCTCCGGAGTTTGGTTAAGCTTTTATGGGACTGTCAGTGTCAGGTGAACGAGTGACTCAAATTTGAAGACATGCCAGAAGAGCTGAGCAGAGCTAATCATAGACAAAACACCAGGTAAACAATGAAGGATTGTTTTCTCTTTCTTAGTATAGTAGCATTGCATTGTATAGTAGCATTCTAGTTATGACTTGTTTGTTATGTGATCAACGTTTGGGCTAGGTGTAGATGTGTTTGGAAGCATCTTGATGAACCAGACTCAAAGGTCCGAGTCAGTAAAATGATCCGAATTTCCCATCACTAATGGTTAGTGTATCCTATAGCTGTATCCTATATCCTATAGCTACATAAATGCTTGGTTATACATTCCATTCCATCAGTGTTACATCAACCTTTTGTAATACACTTTCAATGTATTTGTTCAATTTATTAATACAGCTCAATTTATTAAATGCATTTATGTTAAAAATGGAGAAATTATCTAGAAGAGTCATTTGTTTAATGGATCCTCCCCAGCAGGACGAAAACCCAGGACTCCACGAAATTGCTGTGATGGTTCTTTGGATTTGGTCTATAAGAGGAAATCTAAAGACAGCAAGGGTGAGCGTTTCTCTGTATTTATTTATTATTTATGCAAGATAATATTTTTTTCTGGTGCCACAGATTTTTAATTCGAAATCTTTCAGGTTCGACTACTTACCTGTGGGAGTTCCTGTTGGACCTTCTGCAGGACAAGGAAACCTGTCCAAAGTACATTAAGTGGACTCAGAAGGAGAAAGGCATATTCAAGCTTGTGGACTCTAAAGCAGTGTCTAAATTATGGGGCAGACATAAGAATAAACCTGATATGAACTATGAGACAATGGGAAGAGCACTCAGGTAAGGATTTGGTTTTGATATTGTTTTAGATTTATTCAAGGCCAGAGATTTTTAGTTGATCTGTTTTTATACTTTATGGATTTTATGCAAATATTACAAAGACATTTAAGCACATACAATGAGTTCAAAAAAACATACCAACAAATAAAAAGGTGTAATTTGTATATAAATCATTTGTAATAAGTAATTTGGCTTAACAAACACACAAAAAAATCGTTCAATCTGTATCACACAATACATTTTCATTTCAACGTGGAAAAGGAAAATGAAGAAATTTGCTGAAATAAGCACTCTATCTACATCTAACAATGAAACATGTTCTTGGACATATTTCCTAAATGGGTATCATATTTTCTTAAACTGGTTAGATGAACATCTAGATCAGGGGTCTCAAACTCAAATTGGTGGGGGGCTATTTCAGTGACTGACAATTCATAGGAGGGCCTTTTTAACATTCAAGCACAAGAAAAAAAGGGGAAACCTGATGTAATTGATGCATCTTAGGACAACAGACATGACGTTTATGTTTCAATTATTACCTGTCACCAGTGCTAATGCAATCAGCATGTTTATTGCATCACACTGCTGCTGAAATATATCTGTGGTTGTTGTGTGTATGTCCAAGAATTAGACACACACTCGTCATTCTTCCACAGAGTATATGCAGTCAAAACTCGAGCTTTTTGTTTCTGGTACATATTGAAGGGGTAATTTAAATTGCTGTGAAAATACTACAAAAAATAGGCATAATAATTATTATTCAGTCCCAACCAATTATTGCTTAATCAAAAGTTGAACAGATAGTATAAGAACAGCAGAAAGCAGTTTGGGTAACTTTAGTGACTGGCAATTGTTCTTCTCAATGCCTTTCTTTTTTGTAAAACTACAACAAAGAGGGGAAAAGTATGTATATAATCACATTTACTTTAGTTGATGGTTAGTTACCTTAGTTGATGGTTTGATGTTTTCTTTTGTTTTGTTTGTAGGTATTACTACCAGCGGGGCATTTTGTCAAAAGTGGAAGGCCAAAGACTTGTGTACCAGTTTAAGGAGATGCCCAAAGACATTGTTTTCATAGATGACGACAATATGGACGACAGCATTGATGAGGGAAAGAGAGAAACTCCAGCTGCATCCAACCGCAGCAATCCACGAGGCAAAGTGACGCCAGTGTCTCCCTCTACTGCTGTATCTAAAATCATCAATCTAACCTCAGGACAAGATGCCTTTATGACCGTACAACAATCGGGAGACAGCATATCAGGAGCCCCTGGGTACGGTGTTTAAATGTCTAATTCAGAGTTTTCAGTCACAGTCACCAGCGCAGAGACCTGGAGGGCAAAACATTCAGTACAGACAGAGTTTCCGTTAGTTTCAAATCATTAATATTAGATCTCCTCATTAAAGAAGAAAAACAATGGCAAGTTTTGGCCACTTGTGATCTATATACAGCACCTGCCAAAGTATTTCAATCACAAACAAACTGCAGGACAATCTAAAATACTTTTATTGTGAAAAAAAGCTTAAATCGTGATATTTAAAGTTCAATTTGATGGTGCATACTTTATAAACCAAGCAGATGAGCTTAGAACATGCGTAGTGTCTTAGTGCATTAAGCTTTATTAAGGTCTTTTATAATGGTTATTATTATAATGTGTGTAATATTTATTATTATTATTATTATTATTTTAATGTTTAATGTCCAAATGAAGGCATAGCATTTTCTGGGTGAATCGGTGTAAAGTTTGCATCATCAATGAGGTGTATATTGAATTTAGGGATTTAATATCGTTGTTTTAGTATGTTAGTGCAAATCTGGTTAAAGGAATGGTGCTCAAAGAAGGAAAGAATTGTTTTGTTGTCCAGGCGGGTGTTCCTATGAATGTGTAACATCACATCAAAACTGTTAACCTTTATATTGTTAATACTTAATACTCTGTGGCACTATAATTATTTTAATTTTTTTTGTAAATCATAACTAAAATTGAACCATTAGAGTAGGAGTGTGTGATACTGACCAAAACATACATACCTGGGTAATTAAATTTTATGCTTGAACTTAGTGTGAATTTTAGGCCTGCTATTAATTTATGACACTAAATAACAGCAAGTGCCTGTTTTAATGAGTGATTTAAAAAAATAATAATTTATTCAAATGATTTGTCAAATCTGCTGATTCATTTAGAAACAAAGTTAGCAGTGATTTTGATTATAAACATTTATGAATTTCGTCAAAAACAGGTTTATTTAGGAACGAAACATTGCAGGTGCACAAATGTTCTGCTCTGACTTTGAAACTAATTTTGTACGTATAGCACAATAAAACATTTTGTCCAAAATGTAATATATAAAATCTATCACAGATCTATCTATCACAGAAATTCAGGAAATCTTATATTAGAAGTGTAAAGAAAGGGATATTTTTTGCTTTCATACCTTAAAATACAAACTCAGTCCAACTGCATAGGCTTCATCACACAATGAATGAATTAAACAAGTGTGTTTGTTTTCTGCATCGTGATGCATACAAGATAATTTATATCTCAAGTTAACCAATTTTCTTAATCACAAGCAAATAAATTATTAAATATTTGGAACAATAATTATTGTGAAAAGCACTAAACAAATAAGCTTGAATTGAACTGAATTGAATAACGAAATAAATTAAGGTAAAAAATGAAATAAAAAATAACTAATTTATCCAATTAATTTACAAAAATGTTCTCGGTGATACTAAAAAAACTCAAAAATGATGTTCTCAATTTTTTCTGGTTTATCTTCAACTCCAGCTTGCATATTATTATTTAGCTATATATGAAAAGGCGGCCACACCAAACGCTCCAAAAGTATCAAATTGATTTACGTAAATAAATGTGATACTTTTGGAGCTTTTGCTGTTGCCGCCTTGTCGTTTATATTTCCTTATTTTTTTTTTATTTGGCTGAGCACCCAGTTGAGATTGATGTGCATGCTTTTGTTAAATCATTTTTTATATTATTATTGTAAGCAATACATTTCTCTCACCCCTACGTTCGCATCGCATCAGTGGAATTTGATACCACAATCTGTTAGAGACTGTGTATCTTTTAAGTCATTTAAGTATAATTTTAAGAAATGGCTTCCTAATAATCAACATTGTGAACACTAGGCTTTTTGATATTGTTGTTGTTTTTTGTCGTTAATTTGAGTATTGTTTAATTATGTTGAATTTGTATTTTTATTGGTGTGGCCTTTAACATCTGGCTAAGGGGCCAGCACTGAAAACTAGTCTTTGGGCTAATTTGGGTACATTTACGCTCTTGGGGAACGTTGATTAATGTACACTGACCCTTGTTGTGAAATAAATAAACAAAAACATCCGAAAAATAAAATAAATTGGCTTTCCTCACAATGTTTGTTGTTCATTTCCAGGACCGTGAGGCTGGCCATGCAGGTTCCTGTACTCATGACGACACAGGGTCAGAAAATCTCCACGCTGACTATGAACTCTCCCACCGTCCGCTCATCGATCCTCCCCGCACCAAACTCCATCAGCGGCGGTAACAACGCAGGCAAAGTGCTTCTCCAGGCCGTCCCGACGCTAGTGCCTGCTCAGGGCCAGAGCGGAGAGAGAATCACCCTACAGCTCATCACCCTTCCCACAATGCCCGGCAAACCCGGCACTCCCATCACCCTGAGCGCTCTCTCGCCCCTCACCGTGCCTACCAGCAACACCCAAGTCCTGAAGCTCGCCATCCCGTCCAGCATCATCAGCACTCCGCGCTCCACGGCTCCAGTAACGGTGGTGTCCTCGCAGCCGGCTGTGACCGTAGTGCCCAGCGTACAGCCAGCCATGTCTCTACGTGACGTGACTATCATTAAAGTTGAACCTCCGGAAGTTTCCGTGGATCAGGAGAAAACACAGACGAACACCACACAGAGCTGAACGAACTTCACGCATCACTTGATGTAATAAAGAGCGGCTGTTTCTGATGTGAAACGGATGAAACCAGCACTACAGCTCAAGCGCTTGTTCACGCACAACACTATAACCACCGCCTCCAGCCTGGATTAGACTTCTTTTTTATGATTATTTTTCCCTTTTATAATCTGTTCAAATTACGCTTCGTTATAGCCGACCATCTGCGCTGTGATGCTGAAGGAATGAACTTCGTTTGGTGCTAAAGACTGAAAGAGTCACACGGGTGAAGAGAAACAGCCGTGATGAGTTTCGGGAGCGTAAACGAATCTGTGCATAGACATACCTTATTGCGGTAGTTTATGATCAATACAACAAGCAGCCTTAGGTCAGCTTATTCTTCCCAAGTCATTACTGAAAGGAATTGATTGCTCTTTTGTTTGTGTAAATATTAATTTGTTTGCTTTTGATATTTTATACCTGGAAGTTTTGTTCTTTTACAGTTGAAAGGAAACTGTTTTCTGAAGGACATAAATCTGTTTTGTTTTGTCATTTCAGACCTTTTACTTTCTGTGCATTTATCACTGTCTGTGTTTTCTGTATCATGCATCCACTGCTTTGTATTTTGCAGATCATTTTTTTTTGTTTTGTTTTTCATGTGTACAAAAAAGGGAAAGAATGTCTGATTACAGTATATTGAATATTCAATATATGAAGCATATATTTTGTTGTATTCTTACCCTAAAAAAATGTATCCAAGTAGATTTAAATATAGAGAATTATGCAAACAAGTGGTTCTGATGGGATTTTTCTTTCATTCGGTCTTGTGCATATAGTGCTTATTCTTCAAGCAAGAAAATATAGGGGAATTTTTAAAATGGCCTATAAAAATAATAAATCTGTTAGATGTTCTGCTGTACTTCAGTCTCTACTGTAGGATTACTGGATAACTTTGAACAAAGCCTTGCTCTGTGTTTCTGCTAATTGGCTTGGAGACCAGAATAGGATAAGTCTGATGAAGATAATTGCAAGGAAGGTATCATGAATGTGTTCAAGAAAGAAATGTTAATTTAGTAACATTTTAATATTAAAAGTTTTTATTCAGTTCAGTTGTTCAATCGAAAACATAAAAATTATTTATGAAATTTATATTATAATTTTACCATTTAAAGCTACACTGTTCAATGTTGAGGTGTAAATAACATTTTAAAGACAGGCGGAGGAACATTCTTTTGATGATTGCTTGAGTTGTGCTTCGGCTCCGCGGATGAATCTGATTACTTGAGGGGCGCTGCTGTCTATCTAACTTGACTTGGTTATTATAAGTGATTGTGGCCTTGACGGTGATTTTCATTAATTAAAATTCTCCTCATTACGAAATATAGACGGGTGTCGGAAAATATGTCATGAACAGGTAAGTTACTTTATATGTTGCTGTTGTTTTTACTTGAGAAAAGCTTGACAAAGCTCAGCTGACATTCAGCAGTTAAGGTCAAATTGTGGATGTCGTTACTTTGCAAAGGCTATTAAAATACACCAAAGCAGACTTACAACATTGACATTATTTTGTAGACTTAGCAAATGAAACGCTATGCGGCGAAGTAGATTTGTAAATTGCCATGACGGTCGTTTTCGCTTTTTATTTGTAAACTCTTTTCAAGGTTCATTTCTTTCGGCTTTTAACAGTATATGGTCGAAGCAAGTTGTCCTTTCATTTATATACGAATTAAACCTTAAATATAGACAAACGGGTGGTTCATTTTGCTGTGGCGAAGGAAATTTGAATGAATGACTATCGACATACGACGGGACAAGTGTGGAGTTTCCCGCTAAAACTGTCCAGCCGTCATTAAAATCTACTGATTTTGGAGTAATGGAAACGAAATTTTGAAGAAGTATGTTTTTTTTATGATGTACTACTCGTTCGTTATTTTAAATAATAAATTTTAAAAACAGGTTTTTTTGAATGGCAAGAAATTAAGCTTTGCATGTTCTCCCCGTGTTCGCGTGGGTTTCCTCCGGGTGCTCCGGTTTCCCCCACAAGTCCAAAGACATGCGGTATAGGTGAATTGGGTAAGCTAAAATTGTCCGTAGTGTATGTGTGTGAATGAGTGTGTATGGATGTTTCCCAGTGATGGGTTGCAGCTGGAAGGGCATCCGCTGCGTAAAACATATGCTGGATAAGTTGGCGGTTCATCCCGCTGTGGCGACCCCAGATTAATAAAGGGACTAAGCCGAAAAGAAAATGAATGAAATTAAGCTTGTTTTCTATGCTAGTTTGTAAATATAGCAAACTGTTTTACATTAAAGTTGCCGTGTGAAATTTCCTAATTTATTTCATAATATTTAAAAATCAATAAAAAAACATTTAAATCGTAGTAATGCAGTATATTTTTTAAATGATAACTTATTGCAATAACTGGGTTGCAACTGGAAGGGCATCCGCTGTAAAACATATGCTGGATAAGTTGGCGGTTCATTCCGCTGTGGCGACCCTTGATGAATAAAGGGACTAAGCCGAAGGAAAATGAAGGAATGAATGAACTTATTGCAATAAAAACATAATCACATTTATAACACAGGGGAGTTCAATGCTGAATACACTAGTCAAGCAGAATCTGCCTTTGCCTTGATTTCCTCACCAAAGTATCTGCACTGTCCTCTATCCGTCGGGTGACAGTATGTATATTTTAAACTAAATTACAGCATTTAAATTGAAACGTTTAATTTCAGTTAGCTTTTTTGTAGATTAACAATAAAACACATAAATAAAACGTTACATTACATTTGAAATGACAGTCTCTAAACCATCCACATCGTTCGCCCTCTTCTCAGATGGGATGATGGGCCAAATCAAAGGTTACCATGGGCCAACTTTGGCCCGCGGGCCCTAGTTTGGGCATCTCTGTGTTTGACGCTCTAAGAATTATATTACATTATGATGTTACAAAAATATTATAATACTTGTTTATAAAACTGAGCTGCATAATAGACTGCTTTTGTAACCTACAGACTCAAAATGAGCCGAATGACACCCAGAAAGCCTTCAGAGTTAAAATGTCTTACTGGGTCTTGACCGCATCAGGGTGCTAAAATAGGAAAGCACTTTATAACGTGTGCTCATGAAGTGTGAATAAACCTTTACATCTGTCTGTTTATTACCCATTATCCTTTATGTAATTTCAAACTGAACAATCCCAATACATTTTGACCTAGAAATTAATCAAGCTTGTTCTGATAACGAACTGATCTAACATTGCTCGTCAAAGAAAGAGACCACACAATTCATATATATATATACACTGTGATGTTTTATATATTATTGGTCAGTGGCAAACATATGAATTAATACAGTATTACTAAAAGAAATAACTACAGTCAATATAAATATAAACATAATTCCTTTTTTCCACTTTAATCAAGAATATGCATCTTCCTGAGATCATAATAAATTACAGTATACCGCATAACCTCTGTATAACAAAAACAATAAGAGCCTCATAATTAATCTCCATCAAGAAAAAAATAAGCAGCACGGAGGTGCAATAAAGACATAGTTTATTCAAAATGGAAAATTTTCTCAGTATTTACTCACCCTCAAGTGGTTATAAACATTTATGAGTACTCTGTTGAGCGTTAAAGAAGATATTTTGAAGAATGCTGAAAACCTGCAACCATTGACTTCCCTAGTACACTGAAAAAAAAAGATTGGTTTGATTTACTACATTTGTTTAAGGTAAGTGGTTGCAAATAATTCATATTGGCTGAATTTAAACAAACAAATACAATTTAGTAATGTTCAACTTAATTTATTTGTTTAAATTCAGCTCATATAAATTGTTTGCAATCACTTACCTTTAAAAAAATGTAGTAAATCCAATGTTTTTTTTTTTTCAATGTAGGAAAAACAGATACTATAAAAGTCAGCGGTTGCCAGCTTTCTTCAAAACAACTTCATTACCGTTCAACAGCAGAAAGAAACTCAAACAGATATGAATGGAGATAAAATAATGACAACATTTTCAGTTTTGTGTGAACTACCCCCTTCAGACCTACATCAGCAGGTCCAAATATATGGAGGACGAAACCTGCAAAAACAATAAATAGATAAATATGCAAATAAATAAATATAAAAACTCACAAATTCCTGCATAAATAAATATATAAATAGTGCGGGCAGATTAATAATTAAATAAATTACACGGATGTTAGGGGGATAAGAAAATGCTAAACTGAAAGTAGATTTTCCCCCTTTCACACCGCACTATTAATTATTTATATATTTATTTATGCAAGAATTTGTAGATTTATATATACATTTATTTATTTATTTGCGTTTTTCCTTTTTTATTGTTTTATTTATGCAGGAATTTGTGTGTTTATTTATTCATTTATTTGCATATTTGTTTATTTATTGTTTTATTTATGCAGGAATTTGTGTATTTATTTATTCATTTATTTGCATATTTATTTATTGATTGTTTTTTTTATGCAGGAATTTGTGTGTTGATTTATTCATTTATTTGCATATTTATTTATTTATTGATTGTTTTATTTATGCAGGAATTTGTGTATTTATTTATTCATTTATTTGCGTATTTATTTATTGTTTTTGCAGGTTTCGTCCTCCATACAAATAAGGTGTATGTGAATAAGTTACATTCTGCGCTATAATACAACTAATGCATTTTCACATTCAGACAAACACACACGCGCACACACAAGCTCTAATAACGTCTGCATGAATGATTGACGGCTACATGAGCCTATGAGGCTGCTGACTGAAGCTGAGGTCACACACCAGAGACAGATGATCTGACGGATAATGAAATGAAGGAAGCCGGTCCGGTCCGATCTGCTCTTCACTTGGTATCCTCAGCACAGCGTCCACCTCGAACGCTCTCTCCGAATACCAAATATAGTCCAGCGTGGAGCAGCTCTCTCCACTAGGCCGGATTTTCCAGCTCGTATAAGGCGGCTCTGTGGTCCTGTCGTCACTCAGACACTTATAAACGCTATCTAGCCCTAATGGAGAACTCCTAAAATGCCGATACACTTCCTCACTGGGCTCTGCATTAAAATCCCCACACACTATCAAAGGAATACCCTCTGTTTGGTTGTCCTGATGCATCTCTGGGATGGATTGAGAGGTTATTTCGTGAAGCTGCTGGAGGAGATTTGCTCCTTGCGCGCTACGAAATGCTTCCCAGCCACTTCGTGCTTTTAGATGTGTTACGGCAACGCAGAAAACTCGTCCTGTGAGCTTACAGCGAAGCGTAGCAACGACGGCCACCTGGTTGGTTTTGAGCATCATGGCGGAGAGTCTGAGATGCGCCGTGTGGAGCATCTGGAAGCGGCGGCGGTTGAAGAACAGAGCGCAGCCGTCCGGGCCATTGTTATTGTGGACGTCCAGGCACGGGGAGCAGGGTTTGGGGCAGAAGCTGCTCTGGTAGCCCAGGCTGGACAGCACAGGCTGGAACGTGTCGAAGTAATGGTCCACCTCTTGCAGACACACCACGTCTGGCCTGTAGGTGAGGATCTCTTCTAGGATGAGATACTTGCGCTCGGACCAGTTCAATGCCTCCATTGGACAGCGCACAAAACCGTCTTTGCCTTCACCAAGAGCTGAAGATACACAAGAAAAAAATTGAGAACATCACTTTTGAGTTTTTTTTTTTTTTTAGTATCACTGAGGCTGCTTCTGAAATTGCCTACTAGTCGAGTAGGTGCTTAATTTGAATTTAATGCACCACCGTTAGAAAAGTATGTGCTATATAGTATCAATGTGAGTAGTATGAATGGAGTTCGGATGTACTACATCCGTCATTTGTCATTATCATGTGATCTACACACATCATTTCTGTCGCTTCACACGGATTCATGAATTCTCTTGTGGGGCATCATGGGATAGCATAGCACCCATTGGATGCGCCGGAAGTAGTAGGTTACCCAGGTAGTTTTCGCATACTGTTTTTCCAATACTATGAATTCGGACATACTACTCTGCTTGCATACTGTTTTTAGCGTATTATATAGTATGGGAGTATGCTATTTCGGATGCAGCCTTAGTAATTTTTTAACAGTCTGAATTACAGGGTGTCCACGGGGTCTTAAAGGTCCCGTGAAATTAAAAGAAAATTTTTTAGATGTTAGCTTAAGTCTATTAGTTTTAAGGATATCTATAAGCTAGTGTGCTCCAAAACAGTGACAATATTCGCGTTTAGAAAATGTAAAACTGATATAAACATCCAAAGCTTGCAGTTTGTCACTTCCACCTTAATCGATTTTTTGACGTCACCTCATACTTCAGTTTCTCATCAAATCTTAATCAATCAAATGCTCTCTAGTGTCTCACATGCCCCGTCCCCTTCAAGACGCTTCTCATTTGATGCGCTTAATCTCAACCACTCACTGGCAGAGCGGTGATAAAAACGAAATGCAATTTTTTTTTTAAAGGGGAGGAGCTACTCTGTCCCACCATATTTTCATTTTTCAGTTGACATGTCAAATGATTGCAAATTTCACTCTTTGATTTTTGTATATAGACTGAATTACTTGTTTTTATTTTATATTTTTATTGTAATTTATCAAGTCAGTTCAATTCAAGTTTATTTGTTTAGTGCGTTTCACAATAATTATTGTTCCAAATATTTATTCATTTATTTTGCTTGTGATTAAGAAAGTTGGTTAACTTGAGCTATGAATTATGTATGCTAAAAGCAACAAGTTTTTTTTTTATAAAAATGACAGAATTTAGCTTTACTACATGATTTCTTGACACTGTCAAAGTTATTTTTTTATTTTTATTATTATGTTTATTATTTTATGTATTTCTTTACATTACCTGCATTAAGTCTGGTGTCAGTAATATTCTTTAAGGAAACAAAATTAATATATTTATTCAGTATTAAAAGCTTTTCTCATTTGATGCGCTTAATCTCAACCACTCACTGGCAGAGCGGTGAAAAGAAGTGACTTTTAATTTGATTAAAAAAAAATCATTTTAAGTAAATAATTTCTATTCTTCTCCATCTTTTAAAATAAAGCAGCATAACACTGATAATAACTGATCAGCAAATGAGCAGATTAGAATGATGTCTGAAGGATCATGTGACACTAAAGACTGGAGTAATGAGGCAGAAAATTAAGTTCCATCACAGAAATCACTTGTTTTAAAATATATTCAAACAAAAACAGCTATTTTTAAATTGTAGTAAAATAAATGTATAAATTAATTGTTAAAAATGTACAAACCCCAAACTACTAAACAAAGATGTATTTCTGTTCTGTTCTTTAAACCTAAAATGTTTCAACAGTATTTTAATAATTTGCTTTAACTTTAGCACAGTGACGATATCAAACCTAGTCTTCACACACGCAAAGCCTTTTATATTTAAGGAAGTGAGTGGAAAAACCCCAGGATTATGTTACCTCCTATAAATCAACTATGAGTACATGACGCAAGCAGACAGACGGTGTACCTTGAGCTAGAATATTCCATTGCATGATGCGCAGGGGTGAATTCTGCAGTGAACAGGCTCTGGTCATGATGAAGTCCCGGTGCAGTCGAGGGGGCCGATTCCTCAAAACCTCCCCGCACTCACGCAGCAACACGTCTGGATCAGCCTGCTCGTACTCATAGTCATCAGCATCCACATGTGGGTCTGTCAATGCAGCACTGCTCAGAGTCTGGGCCAGAGTACTGAAGAGTCTACTGCTGCTGTTGCTGCCCATCTGACACACTGCAGACACACACAAAACAGAACTTTACAGATTCATAATCATTGAAGAATGTTTAGAAAATACATCCATCCGAGCTCAAGAACACTTGAATGTTCTCATAACACATTCTTTTCTCTCAGTATTCATGTTTCAATCCAGAGATGCGAATTAAATTTATACCCAAAACTGGAATATCGCATGAAACATTTGCGAATGAAGCACCGTTTCCATCCAACGAGTCCAAGAGAACAAAATCGTCACTTCCTGATAAACTGGAGCCAAATATCAAAAAAAGGAAGTTGCTGCATTAGGAGAAGGCCTTTGTTTGTATAAAATAACTTACTTGTGTATTAGAACATGTAGACGTATCATATCATAGTCATATCCTTTTAGAATCATCTCCGCTCGCACTTCTTTGTCGTATATAACATTTGAAAATGTTCGGACCTCATCGTTCACTGAAACATACCTGTGACTTTCCACCTTTTTTGTTATCACATGATCTGTTGAAGCAAAATCACATTACTTTTTTTGAAGCGCATGCTGGAATTTATTTGGTAAATGCGTTTCGATCGTAGTTTATGCACATTTTTCCTTATCGGATAAAAACTTTATCCTACTCAGTTGCGCGCATCATTTTTTTAATGCTGTTTTTTAGAATTTATGCACATCTTGGCATTTCCATCCAGGGTTTTTTTTATGTGATATTCCAAAATGCAAAGTGGTTGGAAACAAAGCTAGTGTCTGAAATGGTTGGTTCAAAGATCAAACTCTAAGCCCCTCCTTTTTGAACATATACTCTGCTCTGATTGGTCACATGTGAGGTGTCGTTTACACTAGTGCATTTTCGTTTTAAATCGCAAAATTTTATTATGTTTATACCTGGCATCTACACTACTATGGGATCTTCGAACTTCGTGAACTGAACATTTAAAAAATGGCAAAGTTTAGTTTGGAAATGCTGGTGTTCGTTTTCAATATAGATGGACTTTAACGCAAACCTTTGAAAATGGAGGTGTGGCTATCCACAATCACTCTGTGACTGCTGTTCTGGACTGTTGTTTATCTTTCCCTGATTTACTATTTTTACATTACTGTGAGGGGTAGGTTTAGATTTGGATTATAGGCTTACAGCAGTCAACATTTGAAGTGGATCAAAAAGTTTATGAAAATTGTCTAAACCTATTGAACAACACCCATTCTTGCAGTCTTGTCTTAGTACAATTTATTTTTGATCCATTTCAAATGTTGACTACTATTAGATGTTAATAAAACACAATTTAATGGGTCGTTTTATAAATAAAAATTCTCATACACTTCTGGCCGCAGCTGTATCTCTTCTCGCAACAATTGCGCTTTAGGATGTAGAGTGTGGACAGAGTTTGTTTTTCCGAAACACTAGTCTGGACAAGAAGCGTTTTCATTAAAAATCACTGTTTTGAAATGAAAACTAAATAAACCAAAAGCCTATCACCATATCTGAATTCAAGACCCGGAGGCTTCCTTCAGCACTTATTAACATAACGAAATGAATAGTGACTATGATGTCACTTTTACCATATACCAATCTCATCATTTTGGAAGTGCAGCAAAGTGAATTTGCTTTTGCAGCACAGAAAACAGCAACCCCAAAATGTTAACAACACAAACCAAACTCTTTCAGACCTCAGACACAACAGCTGTTTGAGTGTCAAAGTAGATACGGTTTGAGGGCGATTTGTTACAAACTAACAAATTTACAGTTCAGAATCAGAGAGACAATAATTCTATTTATCTGCTATTTAATCTTTGCCACTTGCTGACCTTTTACATTCAACTACGATACACGCTATATCATTGGTGTCAAACTCAGCCCTGCGCAGTTTAGTTCCTACTTGCTACAACACACCTACCTGTAGGTTTCAAACAAGCCTGAAGGACTCAATTAGCCTGACCAGGTGTGTTTAATTAGGATTAAAACTAAACTGTGCAGAGCTGCACCCCTGCACTATATGAAAAGTAACATCTGAAAATACATTTAAGGCACTTTGACATTATATATTTTAGAACATTATAGAAAAATACAGCATGTTTTTTGCATCAAGCAGAATACACAGTAGTACATGAAAGATGACACGCAGAACTTCATCCAAAACAAACAGCAGCCATGGAGATATAAATAGCAGAAGTGCAGTACACGGTGTATGACAATATAAACAGTAGCGTGATGGCACATGGAAGCTATTTAAAGTGCAGACGCAAGCACTGGCTCGTGTTGCTTATCATGGTATTACATTAGTGGGTCTATGATACAAAACTTTAAAAAAATGTTTTGCTTATTATTATTATTTAAAACCTCACAGTATTATTCACATGTTGAAAAAGCACTACTCTGAATGCATTGATAAGTTGAGAAGTTTGTGCTGTTGACAGAGCGATGTCTCAGCATGTGTCTGGACTTGTTTAAAGGTGAAGTCAGACATGAATCACGTGTTAACATTCTTGCATAAGTGTGCACATTTGCTGGCTTGCATACTAACTTACACAATATTTCATTTAACTCATTAGCTTGGTAGACTTTTGGATGCTAGCATGTAAATTAATCATTATATTAATAGACAGTGGCCTTACTGCAGCCGTGGAAACAGCTGACTCTACTGTCTGCCATGACAACTAAGCCTCGCTCACAAACGCAATATCGAGAACAAACAGTGCTGTAGGGAACACTGATCTCCCTACAGTCAAGAAACAGCCACCTTTATTAGTTTCCTAAGCAGCCCGCAAGAATTTAGCCTAGCGAACAATAATAAAAAGGTTAAAAAAAAGACATGAGGATGGGATATTTATTTTCTAAGTTCAGTTAAACTTCCACAACCAGTAGGCCTTAACTTCAATAACAGTATACATGTATGCAGTACAAATATTGGTCATCAAATAACACTAACCATTGTTACACTATAAGTCTATACCAAGCGGCAACCTCCCGCTCTCCCTCGGGAAGCCAATACGGAAGTAACTAAAACTGCAATTCATCGACTCGCCTTTGGGGGTTGGCTCCAGGAAATCCAAATGTTTTCTGACTGCAATGATAAATTGGCCAATTTTACAGCTGATAAAAACATGTTTACAGCCTGGTACAAAAGATGGTTTTAGTGTATATAGCTAATATTACCCTTCATGACAACTGTGAGGGGGGCGAATGTTTTTATAACTCATCTATTTCGTTTTTATTAAGTTATATTAAGTCTGCATAATTAAGGGCGTGGCCACTTGAGTGACAGCTAGCTCTCGCTGGTCGCTGTCTCGTCACCTCAGCTGATTCCGGCTGATTAGCCGCTGAACTCGGCAAATACATCGTATTTTTGTTTTGTTTTATGTGGCTTTACACAGTCAATTGCCTTTTGGGATTATTTCCTACAATTATAAGATAATATGACATGATGTGTGCACTTAATTGTGCTCACAAACCGTTCAAGTTGGCACCAACTATATTATAATTAACACACAATCAGATACTATTACTACTACTACTAATAATAATAATAGTAACAATAATACATTTTATTTATGAGGCACTTTTCTTACACTGAAGCACTACACTTTCGGAAATAAAGGTACAAAATCTGTCACTGGGGCGGTCCCTTTTTAACAGGTCCTTCAAGGTATATATTAATACCTAAAAAGTACAAATGTGTACCTCATAGTACCTTAAAGGTAAAACTGAACCTTAAAAGTGTACCCTAAATGTACTAATGTCCACCTGTACGATACAAAAGTGTATCTTTTAAAAAGGTACAACCCCAGTGACGGATTTTGTACCTTTATTTCTGAGTGTGTACAGAAAAAATACAATAAGAAAATATAAACAATGACATATATCAAGTCAAAAAGCTCAATCAACATCTTATTCATCAATACTATTAATTTAAATATTCAGCTCAATTCATGTTTATGTATAGCACTTTTCACAATAATTTAAAGTAGTTCAAAAGCAGTTTCACTAAATATTATAACCAGACACACACACATAGCTTTGATTCATCCAGCTTACATTTATCTTCAGAATCCATCCTGCCCCATCTGCCTCCTCAGATAAACTATACATCTCACCCATTATACAGTACTCTCACGTTGAAAAAGCAGAATCTTGCTGTTATTTATACATGACAAGTAAAGATTTTCCAGTTATTAATGTAATAGTCAAGTGCACGAGTAATGCTGCTCATTGCTTAGTAATTGTTCAGTGAGTGATTATACAGTTAAAACCAATCTTAATTGTAGATTTTTAAATCACATGCAATTATGACTTAGAAACATAATTTTAAAATACCTCTATGTCCTTTTTTTACCAAATGTCTCAGATGCTGTTAAACTGAAGGCGCAATCTTCTTTTTAGATTAATCCAATGGCGATCCAATGGGTTAGTGTACGAAATGAGCTAACGGACACAGCAGAACACTAGCATCCATCCATTAAACTCTTTGGCTTTTGTACATGGGAATATTCTGGGGGATGCGGATGTGACTGTGTGTGTATCAGAGTGTGTTTCTACACAAAAGGGTTCCTGAATGAGCCAGTGTGTCTGTGCTTCCCTTGCCATTCAAGATGAACAATGACTCATTTGAAAATCACGAGAGGGACCTGATGCGTGCCTGTGCATATATGTGCACACGTGGCTGACAGGAACAGTTCGCTTTTAATTTAATTACTGGATTGGGGTAGACAGTGTGGTTTATTAGGCTAGAATTGAATAAAGTCACTTTTTTCACTAATATTTTATAATAAGGTTATGTTTGGTGACTTTAGTTAACCCACTAGGTATTGTAAACTAAAAAAAACATTTTTTTAAGTATAGAGTGAGTTTTTCAAAGAAATTAAAGCTTTATTTTAGCAAAAAATTAATTTAAATAAATGCTCATCGTGATTCATTGATAAGCAAATCAGCATATTTCTGAAAAATTATGTGGCATAAGTCTGAAGTAATATAAATTCAGTTTTGTATCACATGAATAAATTCCACTTTAAAACAAATCTAAACAAATCTTAAGGTGTAATTTTACTGTATTTTCAAGCAGATAAATGCAGCATTTGAAACTCAAATATAATCATAAAAATAAATACATTTCTATTTTTACTAATCCCAAACCATTTACTAATATATTAGATCAAATAAAAACGTTTCATTGAAAAATAGATCATACCAATATGAAAAATCAACAATGTAACAATGATTTATATTTATAAATGAACATTAACACATTAATAAACGCTGTAGAAAAATCCTAAATTAAATTTATTACAAAGTCTTAACAATTTTTAACTCATGACCCAAAGCAAACTAGCAAAAAATAAATATAGATGTACTCCATTCCATACTATCAAGAGCTTATAAAGCCTCGTTACGCAACTGATGCCCTATTTGCACATCGTTCTGACATTTACCACTTCATTTGACACATTATGTAAGATCACGAAGCGAAACATAATGTGTTCTGCAGGGTGTGCAAACCTGGGAATGCGTAAAATTATTGCGTGTGATAATTGGTGACAAATGTACTCCCTGACAGCTATTTTTTGTTTAGTATATACGCTGTCAAGACAAGACAATTCACACCAACTATAACCTAAAAACTATGCATAAATGACTTGTTGAGAAGCTACGCCTTGGCTCAGGGCTATATTCCACACAGAAATTGAGCGAGACACATCCACAACTCAATAATAAAATTTTTATACCACACAATGGCTCATATATACAGTTAGAAGTCAGAATTATTAGCCCCCCTGTATATTTTTTTCACCAATTTTTATTTAACGGAAAGAAGATTTTTTTCAACACATTTCTAAACATAATAGTTTTAATAACTCATTTCTAATAACTCATTCATTTTCTTTTCGGCTTAGTCCCTTTATTAATCTGGGGTCGCCACAGCGGAATGAACCGCCAACTTATCCAGCATATGTTTTATGCAGCGGATGCCCTTCCAGCTGCAACCCATCACTGGGAAACTTCCATACAGACTCATTCACACTCATACACTACGGACAATTTAGCCTACCCAATTCACCTATAGCGCATGTCTTTGGACTTGTGGGGGAAACCGGAGCACCCGGAGGAAACCCACGCGAACACGGGGAGAACATGCAAACTCCACACAGAAATGCCAACTGACCCAGCCGAGGCTCGAACCAGCGACCTTCTTGCTGTGAGGTGAACGTGCTACCCACTGCGCCACCGTGACGCCCTTTCTAATAACTGATTTCTTTTATCTTTGCCATGATGACAGTACATAATATTTTACTAGATATTTCTCAAGATACTAGTATTCAGCTTAAAAAGCAATTTAAAGGCTTAACTAGGTTATGTTAAATAAACCAGTGGTTCCCAAAGTGGGGGTCGGGACAATGACGGGGGTCGCTTTCCAAAAGTCAAATAAATTTGATCAAACTATTAGAATTACCATATTTTATCCATAACCCACAGAAAATAAAAATAGTAGTTAATGGTTACATAAAAAAACAACAACGATCAGCCTTTCAATTTTTTTTCATAGAATTGGTGTTTACATTAGATTAACAACACAGCAATAATGTCAGCTGCAGCAGATTGATTTTATAGCACCAGGTTAAACTTTCTGACACCATTATGGCAATCAAATACAGTAAAAATAAATACAGGCCACAACTGAACAATGAGGATGATCTCCAAGTGGCGGGCTCCAAAATTAAACCAAGAATAGGCTTGTGCTGAAAACATTGTGCTGACCAGTCTCATTACGTGAAGTTAATATTAAATTAAACGAATTAATAAATGACTATAAAAAATTATATGATTGTTAGACTGTTGCACTTTTTTCTGTTGTCAATATGTTCATGTTTATATAGGCTTATTGTTGTGTGCACAACGTTTGGATATTTATAACCACCTCAGAAGATAGTGGGGATGATAGTCAGTGGCATTGTTATTTTGGGGATCGCGGGTTGAAAAGTTTGGGAACCCCTGCTGTAGGCAATCGAAAAAAATATTGCTTAAGGGGGCTAGGGGACTTTCTCCTGAAGAAAAAATATTATCGGAAATACTGTGAAAAATTCCCTGCTCTGTTAAACACCATTTGGGAAATATTTGAAAAAGAAATAAAATTTACATGAGGGTTAATAATTTTGACTTCAACTGTATATGCAGGCATCCAAAAAAAATTATTATAAATCCAAATTTCTCACTGTTAATATCCCAGCATTTACTGGAACTGCTTTTTTTATTTTTGCTTATTCAGTCCAACTTACATAACGTCCCGGTTCTCCGACCTCATCCTAATCCAGGTCAAATCCCTTACACAAGAGCTGTCCTGCAGGGGGCTTTGTGTGCACAGATCTGGACTCCCTTACACTATACTGAGATTTATCTCTTCATAACTTTTGGATTAAAATACCACACGCTTGTCAACTTCTATCTTTTCAATATCTGAGAACAGATGCATACATTCACGTTGTGTCCTTACTGTTTAATGCTGTGAGTCAACTGCACAAATGACGCAAAAGACGAGCTTGTTAAATATAAAATGAGTCGAGAAACCATATCAGAATCTGACAGCGTAGAAAAACGGTTCAATTTGAGGAGTGAACCATTAGGGGGGCTGTTACTGTTTGCTGACCTTTAGCTGGACTATCATGTTACTGGGAAGGTGCACTAGAATAGATTCAAGTACAGAACACTGACACAACAAATAATATTAAAAAACTAAATATAATAATGCTATAATGAACATATTTTCTACAGAACTGTAACTTTAAAAGATCTTAAGAAAATGGAAAGCTTCTTTTTCATGTTGCTATTAATTAAAATTAAAAAACGATTAAAAATAACTTTCAGTAATGAAACAACGGTTGAATATAAGTATCGGATGATGAATTTTAACTTAAAACTAGAAATTGCATTTGCAGTTGACTTAGTACTAAAACGATTATTGAAATAAATAAGAATAATTTTAAAAAGCACAAAATTATTTAAGCTAATAAACTGAAACATTAAATAATTATAAAAATAGAAAAATAATAAATGTATGCATTTATTGTAATAAATCATTTTATTAATAAAAAAATAAAAGTTGTTCTCATTTTGAATTCATATAACAGCATAAATAACACTAAATAACATTGCTCTTCTTCAGTGGCGAGAATGGAAATACATACGTGAACTGTGTCTGAATAAAAAAAATCATAAAGCATTTAATAAAGCCACTTTTTTCCACTAAAATTTTATAAAAAGGTTATGTTTGATGCACTAGGTATCATAAACTACATATTAAAAGCTTGAAGTAAGATTTTTAAAGAAAAGAAAGCTTTATTTTAGCAATTATTATTATAAAGCAATTAATATTTTTTGTTAGAAAGCATTGTATCTATAGAAACTGCTAATTCTACAAAATATTAAAGACAATAACTGTTCTTATCATCAATGATAAGAAAATCAGAAAATGTGACTTAAGTCTGAAGTAATAATAATAAATTCAGTTTTGCATCACATGAATAAATTCCACTTTAAAATAAATCTAAAAATATCAAAGTTCTGTTAATTTGTTATTTTTTACTGTATTTTTGAGCATATAAATGCAGCATTTGAAACAAATATAATATAAAAAATTATAATTTTACCAATCCCGAACCATGCACTAATATATACCAAATCGTAATTATATACCAATTGTAATAATAACCCTAAATTGTACCAACTCCTAACATATTTTATACAAATATGAAACGTCAACTTTAAAATAAATCTAAGAATATAATGTAATTTTTACTGTATTTTTCTAATGTGTCTGAATAAAAATCACGAAACACCTTTTATAAGCAAACAAATGAGTTACTAGGACCTTGTTATGAGAAACTAGTAAAAAAAAAATTCACATGACAGGATGCATAAGACAAGTCATCATCACTCCCACTATACATGAGTCACCCATTACAGCATGACTGACACATTATATGATATGATCACTCAGATTGTCCTAAATCCTCTCACAAAAAAACTGATTTACACCCAAAGGTAGTCATTAAGGTAAAGTTGGCTTTATATTCGCACATTCAGAGTTTCTCCTTAATAATATAATTTCAGAAAAGTATTCTTTGCTAATTATAAATAGGCAAATCATATTAGCAGCCAATGAATATCAAAGTATTGTTTACAGTCAATTAAATAGTGCTAATGTTGTTTTATAATAGCATAATTACATGCTATTTCAGACCGAATATTTAAAGTACAATATAGGCACAAGTTGTCACTGTTCAAAAATGAACTAATGTGCGAATATAAAACCAATTTTACCTTAATAAGTTAGTCTTAAACCCGTGAACTGCTTGTCTAGACAGCTTTTGGACATCAAATGCGCATTCCGAGTCACCTACTGTCTTCAAAGGGAACTCATTATAGTTGTGAAACACAGCCATCGACTGACTAAACCAGAGGAATGTGTAATGACATCTAAATTACCTTGTAAACGACTGAGAAACAGAGGCGATGAGTTTGACCGGTGTCGTGAACTCGGAAGGCTGTTTTTCTTCGGTTGAGCGGTTGATTTTTTTGGATGTGTCCCCAATGATGACAGACAGACTGCGGCCAGGTCTCGGTGAAACAGTGATGAACAGCGCCGGGCGGGATACATTATTATTATTCTCCAGTCGTTCGTCCTTTAAAATAATTCACTTAATCTAATCGCTTTACGAGGAAAACGTTTAGTCAACCTATATAACAGTCTCCATTTTAACGCTACTTAGACAAGTTTCGTTGTCTTTTCGCTGTATGGAAAAAATGCCGGTAGAAGTGTCATCATATTCCAGGCTGACACGTGAACTGTATTTTAATAGGGGAGTTCCGAGATTTGAGTTTTGTATGTTGATATTATCCCACAATCATTTAAGTATTGCTTGTATTATTGAAATTTTAATCGTGGTTTTAATATCCCTACATTATAAACAAATCAAATCGTGTAGTAAAAACTACAAAACGGCTACATTTGCAAAACGATGCTCACCCACCAAACAATAAATGGTTTGGCTCTACTGTCAAAGAACACTCCGTGCTTTCTCTGAAGTGGAAACCGGAGAATGGGAGGAGCTTGAAGTTGCCTCCACCAATCAGAGTGGAAAATGCTAAGACGTACGCAAATTAGAGTATTTCGTCATCGTTGACGTACATCATACGCTTTTTAAAGCTCACATTTCCATATTTGGTGGCAGAAATACCTGGAAAGAAGAAATACTTATATTTTAGATACAGCAATGACTGAACTTTGCTTTAGTTCTGTTTAGATGTGTTTATATAATATTCGTGCGTGCATAAGATTATGTTTGCAGTGGAAGAGATTTATCCATGACTCAACCCATGCACGTAATATCTTTACATAATATTTACATTAGTGAACTCAGGCTCAATAACTGCACTGTTTATGACAACAGTGTTTTTTCAGTCTTTCAGATTCCAACCCTAAATATCATCCTTGAGCAAAATATATGTAAAATTATGTATATAATTTTATACTGTAAAAAATATTTTACAGTATAAATAAAAAATATAACATTGAAAAAATAATTAAACTACATTATTTCTTGTTTTCCTACTCATTGTAGTACTATATTCATTCATTTTTATACATTAATTTTAATATGTTTTATTTATTTATTTATTTGTTTTAATAAAACTTTTAATTATTTCACTGATTAATTCCAATGATAATGCATTTATTTAAAACTTAGTTTTAAACAAACATTTCCACAAACCGGGCGTCACGGTGGCACAGTGGGTAGCACGACCGCCTCACAGCAAGAAGGTCACTGGTTCGAGCCTTGGCTGGGTCAGTTGGCATTTTTTGTGTGGAGTTTGCATGTTCTCCCCGTGTTGGCGTGGGTTTCCTTCGGGTGCTCTGTTTTCCCCCACAAGTCCAAAGACAATGCGGTACAGGTGAATTGGGTAAGCTAAATTGTCCGTAGTGTATCTGTGTGAATGAGAGTGTATGGGTGTTTCCCAGTGATGGGTTGCAGCTAGAAGGGCATCTGCTGTGTAAAACATATGCTGGATAAGTTGGCGGTTCATTCCGCTGTGGTGACCCCTGATTAATAAAGGGACTAACCCGAAAATAAAATGAATTTCCACAAACCTGTCATTTATTTATTCATACTATTTGTTTGATTTAATGTTATATACTATAATACATTATGTTTGTCTGTTTGTCTTAATTATTATTATTGTATTTTAAATACTTATTCATGTATTTTCTCAATCATTTCCACAGAATCCCCCATACTCAGTTGATGAAGACACCACATACTGTTTGGTCAAAATGTTCCTTCAGATTTCTATGATTTTGGACATATCTCCACTGACCGCATGTGCCAACAAGACAAGGTCATAGTAAACCTTTGAACCAGAGTGAAATACAAGATTAATTGTGAATAGCAAATAAACAATAGGAATAGAAAAAAAGACAATCATTAACATTAACAGACCTGTTTAAGATCAAAGGTCATGTGTGTCCAGTATAGAGAACAACGTGGCTGAAGGTCCATTGTGGTGAAAGGTTGTTTTGATTTTTGGGGCCTGAGATTGGGATCAAGCGTCTGGACAGATCACGTTAATCTCTTATAAGTGCATCACTCCACATGTCTCTTTCTCTTGTCTGTGCTTTGTCCTTTTGTTCTAAAACTGATGTGGAGAATCTGTAAATCTTGGTTTCAGGGATCATTTGATAGTTTGATAATCAGTATCAGGGCCCAAAACTAATCATGCGTTCACACCTCTGCCGGCGATAATGTCATTAGCTCCAGCCACCCTGCTGTTGACACTCTGACAATCGAACATGTTTACATGAAATATACCAATTAAAAGCTGTTTTTGTCGTGAGGGTTTTGTTCATTTTTAAGTGCTTATTTCAACATGCTGTTTATAGAAGACATTTATTAGTTTTGGTCTTCACAGTAATGTTACTTTATGCGCATTCTACATTACAAACTGGGAAACCTGCAAAGCAATAATCAACCTCTGGTTTCATTTTGCTAGGGAACTAATGTGGACCACATTTGGTTATTCCAGAGAAAGTTTATTCTCTGGAAACCCCTCAAGTGGTAAACTTGTTCAGGTAGGGTCTGTCTGCGGACTCCAAGAGAGGGGCGTAACATGAAGGGGGCGTAACTTGTAGTACAGGCTTAACTTGACGTTATCAAAACCCACGTCTTAACTATGTTGTCGACAAGATGGCGCTGTACCCATGACAGTTATTATCGTCTACACCTACCCCAACCCTGAACCCAACCCTCACAGTTATAAACGTCTACAAGTACTCCAACCCTGAACCCAACCCTCACAGTTATTAACATCTACACCTACTCCAACCCTAAACTCAACCCTCAGAGTTATTAACGTCTACACCT
>CAIGQV010016735.1:5829055-5871617 GCA_903798115.1 Danio jaintianensis
CTAAACCCAACCATCACAGTTATAAACGTCTACAAATACTCCAACCCTAAACCCAACCCTCAGAGTTATTAACGTCTACACCTACTCCAACCCTAAACCCAACCATTACAATTAGTATGTTATTACAAGTACTCCACTGTGCACGTACAGCCACGAGCTGTGGAGGCTTTTATACTTAACACACTCTCCATTTTACTGTTATTTGCAACAACAGGGAGCGATGCAGAGTAGGCTAACTGTCATGACAAAACGGGTGAAGAAGTCAGTGAGTGGAGTTGCTAAATGAATGAATATAATAATATATCAAATGAATAGGTTGTGGATTAATTTTGAGCAAACGCATAAAAACATTTGCTAAAATTGTTCTCTGGAAAGTATTGTGACATCTCGCATGATTTAATGAGATCTCAATAACTTCAAGTTACGCCTCTACTACAAGTTAAGTCCCCTCATGTGATGCCCATCTCTTGGAGTCCGTAAACAGATACTGTTGAGGTTTGTTCCCGAAACCAGCTCATTACTATAAAATTGACTTGATTTCAATTCTTCTCAATGCTCACACTGTCCAAAAGCACTGTGCTGATTTCCATTGAAAATGAATGACTTCTGGCTACTTTGACAGTCTCGCTGGCGGCAGTGTGAACGTACAGTAACATTTCGCAATGATATTTCACAGTGCCTGAAAATAGTCCGCAGCTAAGTAACAAGGTAATAGCACTGCATAACATCATTGTGCCTATTGCAGCCATGGCACAGCAGCAAAGTTCCTTGATTATTACGCCGGAATGAGAGTATAATACCTAGCCTTATCAGCCTAGAAAATAGCAACTTTAAATTTTGCATCATTCTTAGCACACAATGTAACTACAGAAGAGTCAAACTTTAAATAGGATAATTATCCAAACTCTGGTCTGTTTCTGATGGTCTATTTCAAATCAATGATTTATCCTAAGTTAAGCTAAATGTGCTCCCGCCAGATTGACTGAATGGATTAAAAAATGGTAAAAGTCAAAATGTTTAACTCTTGGGGAGTTGTAAAATGAGTCTATTTCCCACAAATAACTTGAGTGTTCCTTTACATGTTGAGTGTTGAGAGAGACTCAAAATCATGATGATCCAGAATTGTTCATCATCTTCTCCTTATTCGGTGGTTCAGCCTGATCAGCAAAAATGAGAAATCCTGTGAAAACGCTGTCAGTCCAGAATGGATCGAAAAACAGTCCGTTTTGCTCCGAGTAGAAGATCTGAAGCCACACCTGATCTCCTTTCTGCAGCCGGAGAATCGTCGACCCCGAGGCCACGTCATAGTTTCCAGTGTTTGCATCGAATGTTCGGATCTTGTACTGGCCGTTATGGACGAGTCCGATTGCCAGGTGTTTATTCGCCAACGTGATGTCATACGTAAAGTAATAAACACCGGGAATAACGCAGTTAAACTTGCCACTGGTGGCATTGTAATGTCCACCCTCGTTCATTAGTATCCTGTTGAAGCGGATGGGAGTTCGTTCTTTAGGATAACTCTTGGTCACGGCAACCGAGAAAGCAGATCGTGCTTCGGCTCCACAGTCGCAGCCTCCGGGAGGACCGATTTCTCCAACATCCCCCGGTTCTCCTTTGACCCCTGCAGCTCCGGACACTCCGGAAGGCCCTCGCACACCTTTAGGGCCCCGTACACCTGCCTTTCCAACAAGTCCTGGCCGTCCCAGTGGTCCATGTTTGCCGGGGTATCCAAGACGGCCTTGGTCACCTTACATTTGAGAATGGATAAATGTTTTTACCATCGTTTGAAGAAATATTGTGTATGACAAAAGCTTGAAGTTAAAGACCTATTTTAAAGCGTGCTTCAAAAGTTTCTTTCTTCTGTCTTTCACTAAAGAAGATATTTTGAGTTTTTTTTAACCATATTAGAGATGTTGCCAAAGTTCTCCTTGATTTAGTTTGTCTGACTTTGTTGTGTTTCTTCATGTTATTCCAGAGAGACTGGATGATGATCAGATCTCTGTGGAGCACTGGCTGTTGGCAGACTTTTTGTGCAGACAATAATCTCACTGTATACTTAAAATTAATGACAAAAATAATGTTTGGAAATGTAAATTGATATTTCAAACTGACATGCTACAGAAAAACTTTACGACTTTAAACCTTTTTTTTGGTGAAAATACTAGTGGCGTAAGACTTTTGCTTAGTACTGTATATTTTTCATTAGCATTATGACAGCCATAACAGATATGCTTCACCTTTCTCTCCCTTTTCACCCCCGTCTCCATCCTCGCCATCCTGCCCATCAACACCTGGCGTCCCCATCTTGCCCATTCCTCCGCTGGGACCTGCTGAACCTGGACTCCCGGGGGGCCCCTGAGGGCCTGGCAGACTGCAGCTGAGCTGTGAGGAGTGAACAGTGAAGTTGCGTCCCTTCTTGGACGAGTCTACAGTCAGCAGAGACAGCAGCAGGCAAACAGCCAGCGGTAACTGATGCATGATGCAGCTGCGCCTGCAAACACAGCAGAAGGCCCAATTCCTCTTCTACTGGGGCTTTCTTTATGTAAATTTAATACAGAAACAAGCAGCTTTAATCGCATTATCCTGCAAACACATTTAATAATTTATTTCTAATAACTGATTTCTTTTACGTTTGCCATGATGACGGTACATAATATTTTACTAAATATTTTTTAAGATTCTAGTATTCAGCTTAAAGTGTCATTTAAAGGCTTAATTAGGTTAACTAGGCAAGTTAGTGTTATTAGGCAAGTTAATGGACAACAGTGGTTTGTTCTGTAGCCAATCGAAAAAAAAAAAAAAGCTTAAGGGAGCTAATAATATTGACCTTAAAATGCTTAAAAAAAATTCAAAACTGCTTTTTATTCTAGCCCCAAAAAAACATAAGATTTTGTCAAGAAGAAAAAACATCATTTGGGAAATATTTAAAAAAAAAATATATATATATATATCATCACAGGAGGACGAATAATTTTGACTTCAACTGTACATTCATTCTATATGTACATAATTTTTTTAAACAAGCACCTTTAATCACATTGTGCATGCAAGTTGTAAATAATTCAACACTTATTAGTAAATATTTAATATTGTAAATTGATCAAAGAATACAATCACACACATTTAAAGCATGCACTGCACAAAGCCCTCACCAAAATGAATGAGATTTGCGTTGCAGTTCAAAGTAAAGGTCCCACTGCCCTTCTGCCAAAGTCAAAAATGCAGAATATAAACAAGGCTTGTGAATCGATTTGTTTCTTCCATGTTCTCCACACGACTTTCCAAACATCCACCCAGTTTCAGCAGGGACGCTACGCCAGATACTTCATCCATGATGTAATTGAACAAACTGGGGGAGGGGATTCATTTATAAACTTGTCAGGCTGTTATTTCCGCAGGCCTTCATACTATGAAAAATAGATTTATACACTGCTTGGCTAAAAAATAAAATAGTTGCACACTACAATATTTTAGCTTTGACTATGGTGCGCATTTGTCATGTCATGTTTGACCTTAAAAGTTTATTTCCATTAATAGTTGCATTCATTTTTGGCTGAGATGTGTATTGATTATTAGAAGCACCTCAGAATAATATTAAATGATAAAAAACCCCAGCTGGGGGCCAATTCATGCTTAAAAACAAAAACAACCTTCACAATGTAGGTCTGATAAATGGTTGGCCTTGTCATCCTGGAATATGACTTCAATTGTCTGACTTAGTTGGGTTAAATGAATTGTTGCCAAACCTTTAACACTATAACATAGAACTGTTGCCAGAAACATTAATCACCACAATGCTGATCCAGACAATAGACTCTTCTTGCTTTATCACCAAACTTTTTTTGGCCAGGCAGTGTATAATTTGATTATATAAAAATACACTTCAGACACTGTTCTGAGTATTAGCTTGAACATGAATTGCATGTTGAAAAAACAGAAGCATAACAAACCCAAGCATAGCCATGTTTAGGTTTAAATAGAAATGTTTAATGTCAAACACTGGTCAGGTTTGTCCATTATGATTATATTGAACGGGATATTTCACCCAAAATCTAATTCTGTCATAATTTTCCCACCCTTGACTTGCTTCAAACCAGCTTGTTTTTTTTTGTTTTTGTTTTTTAACACAAAGGAAGATATTTTGAAAAATGTTGCAAACCGGTAACCATGATGACACACATAGTAGGAAAACAATTACTATGGAAGTCAATGGTTACACATTTCTAACATTCTCTAAAATATCTTCTTTTGTGTAAAAAACAATTGCTTTGAAACAAGTGAAGGTTGAGAAAACAGAATTTTCATATTTGGGTGAACTGTCCCTTTAAATACCTTGAAAATAAAAGAATGTAACATTCATTAAATCAAAACGGATGATTCACTATACAGAACCTATTTGCAATCTATGGGGTGCTTTATAATTAAAGACTAAAAGTATCTGTAATGAATACCACACATATTATTAGGACAACCATGAGAACATAAATGACTACAAGCAGATTTATACAAAGCAGAAGATTTGCATACTGAGCCTAATGTTTGATCGTTGTGTATCACAGATTTAGCAATAGCAGTTTTTTTACACTGAGAGACAATGAGATCTTGGTGCCTGGTGGAAAAAGTAACTTGTTTTTATTCACTGGCCCAGAAAAGAGGCCATGGGGTCGTCAGGTCGGCAGCGTTTCATTCGGAAAGCCTCCATCTCCTCCTCTGTGGGCTCGCGCACCTCCATCAGGTTGTTGTACGGCCGTTTCCTCTCATCCACCTGCATGAGTTCAGCCACCTGCTTCAGCCTCTGCTCCTCCGCACTTAATGCCTGCACAAACACACATTATTTTCTTTCACAATAGGCTTTTGTGGAGCACAGATGAAGCAGGGCTCTTACGCCTTTTCCAAAGTCAAATACAAGCACTTTTCAAACACCTTCCAAGGTGATTTTCACATTCTCCCAGCACTGTACAAGTGTGGCAAATTGCATACGTATATACATTATATCAGATGCTATTTGTTACAGTACTCTCTAGTATAAAAGCTAAATTTGTGACGTCTGCCTCTATCCCAATCTGTAATCTAAATGCATTAATCAATATATATATATATATATATATATATATATATATAATAAAATAAATAAATAAAAACATTACTTCCCTTAGAACTTCCCTTTAGAATTGTCATCAGCGAGAGCAACATTTCTCAACTAGTAATTCTCGATTCAAAAGTGGGTGTCAATACCATTTTGAATGGGCTACGGAGTGTTTTTGAGATGCACAACTTTGATTTTGAAAGATGTGTGTTAAAGCCGTTATGCTTCTGTCAGATGCAGTGCAAGTGCGAGAGAAAAAAACATTCTCCTAATTCAGTGTCTGCTGTCAGATAAGACGTTGAAATACAGTGTGGATGTTCCTGACCTGTCAGCTGTTATACTGTGCTCAGCGGCTCTTCAAGAGCACACACAATAAATCACTGCATTTTAAAGAGCAAACCATATTACCGGCATGAAACTTAACAGGTATGCAAGCCATGCAATTTCCAAAAATTACCAATAAAATAAAAGTACGCTACTGATACTATGCTGGCTGATTTGCATGTTGATACTAATCGGGAGCAGTTATGTTACATTTAGTTAGTTTGTGTAGTATTTACCATGGTATGTGTTTTTCTGTAATTTCAAAATGCCACTTTATGCCATCGTTCAATCAATGTGTTAGTGGGACAGTACATATGTGTGTCATACATTTTGGTGAATTACATTTGTTTGGGTTGGTTATACATTTGAAAAAGAGAGAAAATGTTTACTTTAGCGATGACGAGGCTTTATTTAAAGATGCCGTCTGACAATGAGGGTAAAATCACTCACAGCAGTTGTTTTCCATTCCCGTTAGACCGCATTTTTAAAAATAATCAGTCCAGGAGGTGGCGCTGATCAACAGCAATATTAGTTCAAAGATGTTAAAAGCAAGTAAAATAGATTAAAACTATTGTTTCAAAGCTGTCTGAATGTGACTCTTTATACGCATCAAGCTGCCGACCGGAAGTTCGAAGCATCCTCCTTGCGCATAAGTGCAAAGCATAATGGGTAATTTTGCATTCTATGAAAAAGGTCTATAGTATTCTAAGGAAATTTTGTGATGTCTGCCCCTATCCCAACACTAAACGAATGTCATTAACTTGCATCTTAAATGTGTCATCTTAAATTTATGTTTATTATAATTTCATCCATTGTTCACTTATGAAATGTAATCTCCAGGGTGCAAATTACAGGGGGGTTTGGGGGGGATTGACCCCCCTAATTAATGCTTGATCCCCCCCCTGAAGGACGTCAAAACAGGAGGTATGGGGGGGTCAGCCCTTTAATACTGAGAAATAGTTTGCTCTGATCTGTATTTTAAATAATAATATTAATAATTAAAATAATAGATAATATAAATACACATTGATACACACATACACATGATCACCCCTATAACGGTTCGTACCACTGTGGAAAATATTTATTCAACAGTCTGAAACTGCAGAGGTACACCACCGATAGACGTTGTGTTCAAAAAACACAAAAAAATAGGAGTTTGTTTCTACATAAAAGTAAAGTCAAATTAGATGCATAGTTTGTATAATTTGGCCTACAGTAACTTCTAAATGAGCTAATCAGAGGATACTGTAGGGCAGTATATACACTAAATATCCCTCACAACACTGAAAACTTAAATAAACTTAAATTTAGTTTTATTAATAAATTAGATTTAATGTAAATAAACACATGAATTTGATTCACTTAAGCATGTATTAAACAAACTAACATTACCAAAAACGTTTACCCCCCCCGATTGTCAATGTATAATCCGCACCCTGGTAATCTCCATGCATTAAATCAGAGGGCATAGATAACTATTTAGTAAGATAAATTATTATGAAAGCAACACAACAACATTTAAGCAGTTTCAAGCACTTTATCCAAAATCTAAGCACTTTTCAAACCTTGAAAATGCTAGATTCATATTCAAGCATTTCCAAAGATTTCCAGCACCTGTATGAACCCTGAACAAGGATATGAAGACGTGTGTGTGTGTGTAGCAGTAAAGCAGAACAGCCTCCCACCTTCTTCAGCTTCTCTTTCTTTTTGGCTTCGTCCTCCTCATCGCTGCTGTCTGAATCTCTGTGCTTCTTGCTCTTTTTCTTCTTTTTCTTGTCTTTCAATTTTTCTAGGTGCATCTGTGAAAATGTTTTAGTTTAACACAATCATCTTCAGGCACTGTGGAGTGATTGCAGGAAATATGGGAATGATGTTAACATACCTGTAAAAGAGTCTTTGGTTCTTCGCTTGTTTGCGCCTCCTCTACATCCTCTTCAAATGGAGTACAAGAATTACTCTGAAAATAACAAAAGCAGAAAATCAGTTTTGGATAAAAAAATAAAAAAAGAAAGAAAGCTGAACATGTATATTATAAATATAATTTTAAATTTTATATATATGTGTATATATGTATAAAAATACATGACAATAAAGCATCAAACGGTAAAACTAATACAGCCTCATTTATTTATTAAACAATAAATTTGAATGTGCTGTTTATTTTTATATTTTGAGCAAACAAAAGTAATGACTATAATGCATTACCATTATTTACTCTTCCGAAATAATGGTAATTACACATTACCATTATTAATGGAAGAGACTCACTAAAGTGTCATTCAGTGTAATGAAAGTAAATGTAGCAAACAAATCTTGTCAGGTATGTTTAGGAAAAAATTATTTGATGACATTAAAAGACTCTAAAGATCACGGTGCAGCACTAAAATACCAATTTCTTAATATTTTGCCATTATCTTTCAAAAAACTACTGGATTTTACCCACTTGTCAACTATAAATTGTTATTCATTAATGAATACAAGTAAATGAATACAATCACTTTATATATATATATATATTTATATAATTTTATAAGTGTGGGTCATAAAAAGTATGTTGTTAAGAATTTATATAAATATGACATTACATATTTGAAAAAAGAAAAGAAAAAGGTTTTTACTTTCTGTATTGCTAAATCACAATTTAAAATACAGAAACATTTGATACTCACGACTACTTTCTTGCCAGCTTCTCCTGTACAGTAACTTTGCTTCACCATCGAGTGGCAGCATTTGTAACCCCAGTAGCCATCTTTCCAATACGATCCCCAGATGCACTAAAAAACAACAACATCCATAAAACAAAATCCAACTTTACTTCTTTAGTTTTAACTTTATCAGATATTACACACAAGCACTCTTCCTTGTCAGCATTTGATTGTACAGTTAAAAACTACCCCAGAGCACATCATCTGCTGTTAAAAACTAACCTAGAGGGCCATCTGCTGTTAAAAAACTAGAGCACCATGTGTTAATAAAAGGTAGCCTAGAGTGGCATTATCTGTTGTTAAAAAATAGGCTAGAGTGCCATCTGTTAAAAATTAACCTACAACACTATCTGTTGTTAAAACTAGCCTAGAGCTCCATCTGCTGTTAAAAACTAGCCTAGAGCGCATCATCTGCGGTTAAAAAATAGCCTGGAACGCATCTGCTGTTAAAAACTTGCCTAGAGCGCCATCTGCTGTTAAAAAGTAGCCTAGAGCGCCATCTGCTGTTAAAAAGTAGCCTAGAGCACATCTGCTGTTAAAAACCAACCTAGAGTGCCATCTGCTGTTAAAATCTAGCCTAGAGCGCCATCTGCTGTTAAAAACTAGCCTAGAATGCCGTCTGCTGTTAAAAACTAGCATAGAGCGCAACCTGCTGTTAAAACAGCTCAGAATCAATGCATTTTGAAATTCTCCGAATGGATTTCTCTAATGATTTTTCACCACAGCTCTCTCTTCTTCCTCGTAGCGTACCATGTGGTTATTAATGAGCACGTCCTCCTCGTATTTAGACTGAGCCACAGCCTTCTCCTGTCCCTTTAAGACGGCTCCGTGTCGAGAGTACTCCACATACTCCTCTGTCTGAGCCAACAGCAGCTCTCGCGGAGGAGCGTCCAAGTGTTCAGACCCGCCGTACTGCAGAGAAGAGCAACAACACACCATCAGCGACCCCATTTCAGCTATCACACTTCTCCAATTAAGAAGAATCTAAACGATACCTTTTCCAAAATACTCTCTTTCTGCTTCTCTTTGAAATCATCCTTCTTGACTTTGTAGGACTGATGGAGAAGCTCCAGCTTTGTTGGATCTGCCTGGAGGTGAACTTCGGATCCCTTCTCATAAGCTTCCCAAGCAAAGACTGCAGAGGAGACACAGAAAACAACGTCAGACCAACATCAGGTACACAAGAGTTTATGTATGAGTGAGTTGACAAATCAAGACAACTCACGCTGAGTCTGGGCCATGGAAATAGTGTCTCCAGAATAGCGCACAAAGTTATCTCCAGCGTAACCCACCCTGTCAAGGTAAACACATTAGATTGAGGACACAACTACATAAATAGGCACATTTAAAACAATCAAAGACTAAAAACGTCCTATTATAGACTACATCCTAACATACTCACTCGAGCAGGTATGTGTGTTTTGAATAAGTACTTATTTTGTGACTGGTAAAAAGTATGTTATGTAATCAAAATGTTTAGCCCTCCTCTGAAATCTTCATTTTTTTTCCAAATATTTCCCTAGAGATGTTTAATGGAGAGAAAACTTTTTCAAAATATTTATAAACATAATCTCAATAACTAATTTCTAATATCTAATTTCTTCTGTCTTTGCCATGATGACAGAAAATAATATACAGCATTCAGCTTGGTGCAATTTAAAGGCTTAACTAGGTTATAATTATGTAAGTCAATGAACAACAGTGGTTTGTTCTATAGCCAATCGATCAAAGAGGTGGCTAATAATATTGACCAAAGCAGTATTTATATTTAAATTTAAAAGATATTTTTCATTTCAGCCAAACTAAACTTTCACCGGAAGAAAATATAACTGGAAATACTGTGAAAAATGTCCTAGCTCTGTTAAACATCACTTGGGAAATATCTGAATAATAATAACAATTTCACAGGACGGCTAATAATTTTGTTTTCAATTGTACATAGTGACTGTGTGTTGTATGAATGTAATCCGAATCCTACTACAATCCCCATTAAGGTAAAGTGTCCATCGTATTCAGGTTCTTGCTAGTCATAGAAGATATTTTGGATACTTGTACTATCATATGAGTGCTACAAATTCAGACATTACTCGTCACATGCTGTTTTTACATAAGGGATAATGTACATCTCGCAGAAAAAACTGTTGTATAATACAGAAGGGCTGCTTAAAACAACTGCCTAGATATACATTATCCCACTTATTACACAGCTATTTGCCACAAAACTGAACAGTTAGGAAAAAAACGGCTGAATGCAACCTAAACTAACCAAGATAGCACCAAACAGTCAAGAACAACAAGAGTGAAACATAAGTATATAATTATGGATGAGTCTGTCTTATTAGTTTCAGCGGTTGTTATCTGAGAATAACATAACTTGGAATGCTGTGACTGACCAAACAGAATCAAGTATTCCAAAGAGCCATGTAATTACTTAGAAATTTTATATAGTAGGGAAATATTTGATGTATACGTGATGAAATTTCAAAGTACGCATTATACATGCTTTCTATAACAAGCCAATAACTTTGCTTCCTGCCTTCTGCATTCTGTTGTTAAAAACTAGTCTAGAGCACCATCTGCTGTTAAAAACAAGCCTAGAGCGCCATCTATTGTTAAAAACTAGAACAACAGAGTGAAACATAAGCATATAAATATGGACGAGTCTGTCTTAAATATTTTCAGCGGTTGTTATCTGACAATAACACCTTGGAATGCCATGATTGACCAATCAGAATCATGTATTCCAGAGAGCCATGTAATAACTTACTTATTTCATATAGTAAGGAAATGTTTGATTTACTATGTGATGAAATATGCAAGTACGCAATCTGCACGCATTCTATAACAAGCCAATAACTTTGCTTCCTGCCCTCTGTTGTTAAAAACTAGTCTAGAGCACCATCTGTTGTTAAAAACTAGCCTAGAGCGCCATCTGCTGTTAAAAACTAGCTTAGAGTGCAGTCTGTTGTTAAAAAAACTAGAACAGAGTGAAACATAAGCATATAAACATGAACAAGGCTGTCTTAATAGTTTCAGCCGTTGTTATCTGATAATAAGATACCTTGGAATACTGTGATTGACCAATCAGAATATTCCAGAGAGCCATGTAATTACTTACTTATTTCATATAGCAGGGAAATATTTAATGTATATGTGATGAAATTTGTAGAGTATGTACGTAATCTGCATGTTTTTTTACATTTATTCATTTAGCAGACCAAAGCTTTTGTCCAAAGCAACTTAAAATTGAGCAGGCATTCAGTGATTCACCAAGAAGCCAATAACTTTGCTTCCATAAAAGTGATGTTTTTGCATGGCTGGCTTTCAACTGATATTCCCATCGCCATGTTTCCCTTGACTGCATGCAGAGGAATAGAGAAATGCACGTACTCGTCTGGATTCTTTCCAGTGTTGGAGTATGGGTTCTCCCTCATGGCTCGAGTCTTAGGATCATAGTAGGCGGAGTTTGGATCCAGATTTCTGAGGTACTATAAAATAAGGACAGCAAAATCACATTTATGGTAATTATCAAAAATGTTCCATTTATTTTAGCTCATCAAAATGTACACATATTTATAGTAAAATGAGGAACAACACATCCTTAGCATGCAATGGTCTGCAGAATTTTATTTGTTATAATTACCTTAGCGATGTCCTCTCGGATTCTCAGGTTTCTAACTGTGATTCTTCTCTTGGAGTCAAAGTTTTGTCCAGGCATGTCAAAGTCATCAACATATTTGTCCTCATCTTCATCTTCACTGCTGTGGTCCTGTTCAGAATAATCGGATATTTTTAATTAAGTTAAGCGGCTTTGTACAATTGGACTTTTATTTTAAATCCAGCTGCACATCATGATCTGTACCTGTGCTGCTTCCTCATGCTTCCGTGAGTTCTGCAAGATTGAAACATATAGAATTATAAACACAGAAAATAAATGTAATCAAATTCAACTTTATAGCACACATATTTACGTGACAAATATCACATGCTTAAAAAAATGAATGTGGAAAAACATCTAGAAAATAAAGTATATTGTATACACTTACAGCTTGATCCATTAGTTTACCAGATGCTAACTCCTCTTGGAGTTTCTGAGCTTTGAGAGTACGCTTGGCCTGTGGGACAAAAAACGAGATTATAATTAGACATGCTTCTTTTATCCTCATTTGGAAGTCGCTCAAAAGCATCTGCTAAATCAATAAATGTGACCTTAGACCATTTTGATTTATATTGAATTTGATACATTGCATAAAAGCTGACTAAATAGGAGGTATACATTATTAGGATACGACAATATCTGGCTGATAAAACTATTTGAAATTCTGTAATCTGAAGGTTTAAAAAGATAAATAAGAAATACTAAGAAAAATCTTCGAAGATAACTATGTGAAGCGCTTAGTAATGTACATTACCAATCAAAAATTGAATTTTGATAAATTTATAGTAGGGAATTTATAAAATGTCTTCAATGAACATGATTTTGTATTTAATATGTTTATGATTTTTGGCATAAAAGAAAGATCTATAATTTTGACCCATACCACGTAGTTTTGACTATTGCCAAAAATACTTTCCCAGGCCCACAAATGTTAATGTAAATACATCATCATGGCCTATACAGACGATAGGCCGATCATTTCTTACCCTGGTTAATATTATGAAATGGACATAAACACACGAACATAACCAACAGTATGACTCACCAGATCCACTTTGGAATATTCCTCTACAATGCGCATGTGCTCATCAGGATCATAACCATTCCAGCGATCTCGCTTTCCATCATAATCCATCGAGAGCTGAACCTGCTGGTGCTCATCCGATGCGATGCTCGTGCCCGAAAACTTTGCTCCAACCTTTCGGGGTCTCTGTGAAAAACATTTTTGCACATAATTTAATTTTAATGTAAAAGTATTGTATATAAATATTTCTCAATTTCAATAATATACAATTTAAACTAAATGATTTCAATTTTAAATTTTTTGTAAATTGTAATTTATTCATGTGATGCCATGTTGAATTGAGTGTCACATGGTCCCTTTCAGAAACCATTTAAATATGCTGATTTGCTACTCCAGTAGGGGTGTCAAAATTAATTGCCGGGATGCAGATGTGGACAATTCTGTATCGGTTCAGTAATAGATCCTAACCGGTTATTACGTACTGACGTCATTTATCCCATATGCGCTATATTGCGGTAGCTTACTATGGCGAGGGAGGCGACCTCGAGTAATTAAAATGCTCCAATTACTTAAAAAGCAGACAACTGTGAACAATTCATTGCTTTTTTCTTTCAGCAGGTAAAATTAAAGGTACAGTTCATATATCTGACTGCTTGTATTAAAGGACAAAATTGTATTACAAATACACAGAAAATGTATTTTTAAATTATACATTTTAATACAGGAATTCTTGTGCTGTGAAGTAAAATATAAAATTGTTTATGGAAAGCATAGTCAATGCACCGTGATGCACCGAGATATCGATGGCATGATAATCGTAACCGAATGGAACCGTGAGACCAGTGCAGGTTCACACCTCTACCAGAAAGTATTATAATCAGTGCTGAAAACAGTTTTGCTGCTTAATATTTTTTAGAGGCTGTGACTCATTGTTCACGATTCTCTAATGAACAATTTTTATTTGAAACTGAAAAATGTATTTAGTGTCTCTTTTGATGAACTGTACTGCATACTTGTTAAATAACTGTATGCATTAGTTTCTTTTTTAAGTTTAAAAATCAATTTAATGACCTAAAACCAAACATTATTTGGTAGTAATGATCTACTATTCAACATAGAAGAAAAAAAATCATTACATTATTGTATAAACCACTTACTTCCAAACAATCTTTCTTCTTATGTGTCAACGCACCACAGTTTTCACATGCTCCTTTTCGGTATTTTGTGCTCACTGATTTCTAAATGATAGAAGGGCAACAAAAAAGGGTTTTACGCACTAAATCACTTTTAAAACGTATAAATATATGGGTAGAAGAAGGGCTTACTTCTTGTACACCTCTCTTGTACCAGTCTCCAATGGGTGCAAATTTACTCTGATTCTCCTCCTGGGGTCTCTGATGCTTGAGGGTGGGTCTCTTTGAGGGGTCGACGTACCAAGGGACAGATGAGATGTACTGGGGAATATGAGGGTTGATATCCCTGGAAACAAAATATTAAGGTCATTTAGAAAAAAAAAAGTTACATTACAGACAACTAGGCATGACTGAGGTAAAGTTGGTTTATATTCGCACATTCGTTCGGTGACAACTTGTGACATGCTCCCTATATTGTTACTATATTGTTACCACAGTACTTTAAATATTTGGTCTGAAATCTCATGCAAGTATGACTTCAGCCCAAGACCGGTTACTCACTGAGGCTAAGCAGGGCTGAGCCTGGTCAGTACCTGGATGGGAGACCACATGGTCTGTGTGAGTCCTAATGCCCCAGTAAAGTGAAGGGGACACTATACTGTCAGTGAGTGCCGACTTTCGGATGAGATGTTAAACTGAGGTCCTGACTCTCTGCGGTCATTAAAAATCCCATGACACTTCTTGTAAAGAGTAGAGGTGTAACCCCGGTGTCTCTCCACTCCCCCTATAGCTGGTGTGTGGTGAGCGCACTGGCGCTGTTGTAAGTGGATGCTGTACACTGGTGGTGGTATGGAGAGTATATAAAATATAAACCCAGTTTTAAGCTTTACAGCGTTTTAGAACCGCTAAAATTTTATGTTATATCGTTCCTGATGTACATGCAAATTGTTGTTGTTTTTTAAGTGTTGTCAAAGTCTATTTTATAATTTTTTTATGGCAATAGTTATCTCCAGCAGCAAAGGACCATCCATATCAAAAGCTAGTGGTCAGCCCACGATTCAACGAACATTTTAAAAATAAATTGTTTATGCACATACATCTAGGGGTGTCAAAATATTTTTGTTTCTTCGATGCACCGCGATGCAGACCCGAACAATTCGGTATTGGTTCAGACAACTGAACCAATAACCAACAGTAACAGTAATAACCAATACCGAATAACCAACCAATAACCGGTTATTATATACTGACATAATTTATCACATATGCGTTATATGGCGGTAGCTTACTATGGCGAGGGAGGAGACCGCATGTAATTAACGCTCCAACTGCTTAAAAAGCAGATAACTGTGCACAATTCACTGCTTGTGAGTTTGCTGGACAGCCTTTCACTGACAGGGAAGTACATCAGAAACTAGCTAGGAAAAAATGAAAGCTGTAAACTCTCTCTCCCTCTCTCTCTGTGTGGCCGCTTTGACCTGCTGGTGTGTTCATGAGGTAACATTTTATCTCCTCTCTCAGCTTTAACAACAATAACGTTAATTGTGGATCCAGACATGAGTGTGTCTGCAGAGCGAGTTTTCTCCACCGCAGCTCCGTCTATAGTGGATCAGCTGTGAACGCCGCGGCCGTTTAACATCAGTGTCACTGCTTGCTAAATAGTACCAGAGATGCGCTGACCGTTAAAGCCAATCGCAGCCTTTTCTGTTGAGCGGGTGACCAGTCAGAGGCATTTAAGAACTCGCTCTACAACGCTCAAAAAGCAAGCAGGATAATATTTACATTAGTTTATTTGCTCTAAATGCTCATGTTGTTCTGTGCATTCAAAAAGTGTTTTCTTTGAGCAGGTAATATTAAAGGTACAGTACATATATCTGACTGCTTGTTTTAAAGGACAAAATTGTATTACAAATAGTTTATAAATATAAATATATTTATACATTTTTAATTTTAATACAAGAATTGTTTTGTTGCTAAGTAAAATATCGAATTGAACCGAAGGCATGATAATTGTAACCGAACCGAACCGTGAGACCAGTGTAGGTTCACACCACTACATACATCCAAGCATGTTATGGACATGAACAGTGTAGTGGCTTTACTTTATATGCAAATAACAGAAAGATATCCAAACATGCCTTTTTTAAGTTGTAAAAAAATCTGTGTTTTTGAAACTAATGAAGATAGCAGAAGTCATTTATTTTAATTATTTAACCTGATGTTTACTGTTCCAGAATAATTTAAAATGTTTATTAGAATAAAATACATAGTGTTCAATAGGGGAAAAAGTTGCTGTTTTTTACCCAGACGTTAAAAAAGAACATATTTTAGAGCAGTAATAACAATACAGTGATATTATTTATGCAAATTTATCATACGATCAGAATCTTATACGGCCCATGTCTAAGCAGACGTCAATGATTTATTTTAATTATTTAGCCTGCCATGTTTACTGTTCCAAAATATTTTTAAAAGTTGCTGTTTTTACCCAGACATTTAAAAAGAACACGTAATCACAATACCGTGATATTTTTATGCAAAGTTATCATTATATATATTATAATGGCCCATGCCAAGTTCATCTGTACAGCGCTTTTCACAATAATCATTGTTTCAAAGCAGCTTTACAAAAGGTGCACATTATTGCATCGCAATCAAATTCGGAAAAGTGAAGGTTTTTAGTTACCATAACTTTATTAGTTACTAATAACTATAACTAATTAACTTGTAACTAATAACTGTTAACAGTCAAGTTATTATTATACATAAATTTAGTTAACCTGCAGTTATACAGCATATAGGTGATGTCTATGTGAACATATCATGCGTTATATTCATTTGTTCAACATACTTTCCCTCCTCGTCGACTTCAGCTGGAGCATTTCCCAATTTTCTCTGCTCTTCCAGCTCTTTCTTCTTCCTCCAGTCTTCTCTGGTCATTTTCTTCGGCTCTTCCAGATCTACGATCCCCTCCGCCGCTTTACCCGCCTCCGCCGCCATGATCTTCAGCTACACTAATTACATAACAATCACGATCAGTTTCTCAAATCAAATACTCTGAAATAAACGCGGAAAACACTCTCAATACGTCCAAAAATCTAAATGTATACAATTAAAGCAGAGAATAGAAAGCTGTATGATCTAATGTTAAACCCGTAACGTAATCAACACTTCCTATTATATAACGTTACAGTTGTGTTTGACGTTGATATGACTTGACCAATGGAAGCCAGTACAGCTTATTGGTCAATAACTCGTTATTTTACCTGATGTTTCGTTAAATCCGACAAACGATCATAAATATTTCAGTCTGTGGTTTGTTTCTGCTCTCGAGTTGTTTACAAGCGTGTTGCGCGAACTTCCGCGTGACTGACGACTTCCTTCTTCTTCTTCTTGTGATTTTTATGGCGGTTGGCAACCAGCTTTTTGGAGCATTACCGCTACCATCTGGATTGGAGTGTGGATCAGGAGTTAACTAACCCATGTATTTATTATAGTGAAAAAAAACCCAAATAATTATTCATAGTAATAATAATAATAATAAACAAAATACCAATAAATAAATAAATAAAACCTCAAAATCAATACCCTTTGCTTCTGCATATTACACCTATTTTATTATAGATAACTACTCTACTAATTACTAAATCCTATTCATTAACCCCGTGTCTTTCACAAAGTTATATACATATCTAAAACACACATCACCTGTGCTCAACTTTAACATGTTCTTTATGTTAGGTTCCACTTGTTTTCCCTGTAGCTGTGTGAATAGTCTATGTATTTCTGTGTGATATATCGGGCAGTGCATCAATACATGTTCTATAGTCTCCTGGTTATTACATTCACACATCCCATCTGCATGTTTATTGATCTTGCGTAATGTACTATTGAGTGCTGTGTGATTAAATCTCATTCTTGTGAACGCTGACGACTTCCTGTCTTTCCTCGCTGTGGCGTCTTGCGTGTATTTGCGTGTCGCCCTCAGCTGGACTGAAGTTTCATTGTCTTTAAACTTTAAAGGGATAGTTCATTCATTCATTTTCTTTTCGGCTTAGTCCCTTTATTAATCTGGGGTCGCCACAGCGGATTGAACCGCCAACTTATCCAGCATATGTTTTACGCAGCGGATGCCCTTCCAGCTGCAACCCATCACTGGGAAACATCCATACACACTCATTCACACACATACACTACGGACAATTTAGCCTAATCAATTCACCTATACCACATGTTTTTGGACTTGTGGGGGAAACCGGAGCACCCGGAGGAAACCCACGCGAACACGGGGAGAACATGCAAACTCCACACAGAAACGCCAACTGACCCAGCCGAGGCTCGAACCAGCGACCTTCTTGCTGTGAGGCGAACGTGCTACCCACTGCGCCACCGCGTCGCCCTTAAAGGGATAGTTTACCCCAAAAAGAAAATTCTGTCATTATTATTTACTCACTCTTCACGTCCAATTCTGTTCGTCTTTCTTTAATATCATAAGATATTTTGAAGAAAGCTGGAAACCTGTAACCATTGACTTCCATAGTGTTTTATTTATGCTACAATGGAAGACAATGGTTACAGGTTTCCAGCTTTACTCAAAATATCTTAGGTCTGGGTCATAAAGGTTTGGAAACTACTTGGGGGAGAGTAAATAAATAAGGAGCAAATATTCATTTTGGGGGGAACTAACCCTTGAAGCCAGACCTTCACACACCTTTATTGAACGGGACAGAGACCCACTCTAGTTGATTCACAAGCTTGTTTATGGACGTTTAATCTGTTTTATACTATGGTTTTATTAGTTATTCATTGTAAAATGCTCATTTTATGTTCAACATTAGAAAGAAATTCATAAACGTTTAGAACCACTTGAGTGAGTAAATAGTAAGAAAATGTTTAATTTAGTGTGAATTGTTCCTTTAACTCTAATACAAAGCTTTTCCACCCTTGAAACTGACGACTGTCTAAAAATAACCCTGGTACAGTAACTGAAACTCTGTTGGACAAAGATAGGAGCTTTTTACTGTCAGCTTCTTTCTTGTCTGGACTGACAACGATAAACAGTGGTTTCCTGAGCTGTTAGTCAAATGAGATGGCAGAAATTCAGACACACACTAAGAAATGAATGCAGTGCCATGCTTTAAGACAAAATACATTAAGGGTAGTTTTGAATCACACATTTATTTACTCATATTTTCCTGTTAGGGAGCCATATATTAAGGTGTATATACTGTAAGTGTGCATGTGATTCTAGAATTGTGTGTACATTTAAGGTAACCATCTATCATTTTCAGTTTTGAATAATAACACAAATCATATAAAACATGTGTGATGCAAGAGTGTATGGGTGTTTCCCAGTGTTGTTGTGGCTGGAAGGGCATCCGCTGCGTAAAACATATGCTGGATAAGTTGTCGGTTCATTCCGCTGTGGCGACCCCAGATTAATAAAGGGACTAAGCCGAAAAGAAAATGAATGAATGAATGAATGAATGTTTTATATTCATTCATTCATTTTCTTTTCGGCTTAGTCCCTTTATTAATCTGGGGTCGCCACAGCGGAATGAACCGACAACTTATCCAGCATATGTTTTACGCAGCGGATGCCCTTCCAGCTGCAACCCATTTCTGGGAAACATCCATACACACTCATTCACACACATACACTACGGACAATTTTTTAGCCTACCCAATTCACCTATACCGCATGTCTTTGGACTTGTGGGGGAAACCGGAGCACCCGGAGGAAACCCACGCGAACACGGGGAGAACATGCAAACTCCACACAGAAACGCCAACTGACCCAGCCGAGGCTCGAACCAGCGACCTTCTTGCTGTGAGGCGAACGTGCTACCCACTGCGCCACCGCGTCGCCGAATATAAAACATGTTTGATATTAAAAATAATAACTTAAAGACTCCCACTCTACCTATTTTGACTGTCATTTATTCTTCTCTCATTCATTTGTGCAAAATCTTTAGGGTAGATTAATTATATGTCAACTCTGTTATTGTGATATTTCAGTGAATTCTCATTCATGTTTTAATTACAGAAATATGATTAAAATACATCAAACTGTGTTTTAGACAGGCCATGTGGTATGCGGTTTGAGGTTAGCATCTTAAGCCACAGCACAACACTGTGGAAAATGTCAACTCTCTTATGCTTTAAAAAGTGAAACAATAAGTTAAACAACAATTAGTAACAAAATCAAATGTTCCCTATATCAAATGTAAACATTTAGCATTATTTTATATTAATAATGTATTTAGTTTACTGTAAATTATACATTTGTTGTATATGAATGGAACATGCTTGAAATGAACCAGCAAATATAGTGCTGAGCAAAGACTAATTGCGATTGATCACATCCAAAAATAAACGTTTGTTTTGACATCATATATGTGTGTGTGTTGATTATGTACATAATCACATACACACATAAGGACCAAAAAATACAACATTTTATTGCATAGATACTTAAATATATTTATAATTAGTTTCATATAGATATATATTTTAAATCTAAATAAAAATCTACATTTTCTCAAAAATACGCCTACATGTGTGTACTTATGTATACATACTAAATATACACAACACGGGCGGCGCGGTGGCGCAGTGGGTAGCACTGTCGCCTCACAGCAAGAAGGTCGCTGGTTCGAGCCTCGGCTTGGTCAGTTGGCATTTCTGTGTGGAGTTTGCATGTTCTCCCCATGTTCGCGTGGGTTTCCTCCGGGTGTTCCGGTTTCCCCCAGAAGTCCAAAGACTCTATAGGTGAATTGGGTAAGCTAAATTGTCAGTAATTTATGTGTGTGAATGGGAGTGTATGGGTGTTTCCCAGTGATGGGTTGCAGCTGGAAGGGCATCCGCTGCGTAAAACATATGCTGGATAAGTTGGCGGTTCATTCCGCTGTGGCGACCCCTGATTAATAAATCGACTAAGCCGAAAAGAAAATGAATGAATATACACAACACACACACACATCTGTCAATGCGATTAATTGCGATTAATCTTTGCCCAGCACTAATATATATATATATTTATAATATATGTATGTGTGCGTGTGTGATGCTTTATAGAGATGTATTAGATGTGTATGTGGAAAACCATATTTCACAGTTAGTATTCTTATTTTACATGCTTGTATATTAAATGCTAAATGACAACTTGTTGAAAACATGTACAAGAAAGGAGAGTCGCTGTGCAGTGCTAATGCTGAATTCTTATCCGTTTCCTCCTCTAGTTGTATGTGCTCAGAGAGCGTCGTGGCCTCCAGTGAGTTTGTGGAAGAGCTCTTCGTTCAGTGTGTCGCTCTGCTGCCTTGAGCGTGTGGACATGAAGATGTATCCTCCAATGTACTCATGCACAACCTTACAGTCTGCGTTCACACAGCCGAACGCTATGTTGATGTTGCCATCAAATTCAATCGCCACCTTGAAGAGAGAGAGAGTAAGTGAGTGAGTGAGTGGTCATATTATCACACATAAACTGTCATTCAAAAGTGAGTTTTTTGTTTACTACAGGTTTTTATGCTCACTGAGGCTCTGTCTATTTGATCAAAAACACAGTAGTAATAACCCCTTTCACATTTCCGGGTTTCTCAGTAGCGGAAGTCGTCATAATTGGGTAAACTTAGAGCGCAGTGAATGGGAGAGTACAATTAATAATTTAGTTGCCTATTGGCTGAAATAATAAAAGAAAAACTCCACGATGGTGTTATCAAGACTTTCAGAAAAAGGAAAAAAATAGTGTGAGACTGATGACGGCAGCCAGAAGAGAGAACAACATCACATTTACTGCCCTGCCCCCATAGACGCTGCGTTAGAAACACCTCACACAAGCGGTAATTAATTTTTTCTAATTTGATGCAGAGATTATATAATACATTTGTAAATAAACATAAATATACATACAGTTAAAAAAAACAAAATATAAAAAATGTTTAAAAAATGGGCGACATGGTGGCTCAGTGGTTAGCAGTGTCACCTCACAGCAAGAAGGTCGTTGGTTCAAGTCCTGGCTGGGCCAGTTGGCATTTCTGTGTTTTCTATGTTTTCTAAAGTTTGCATGTTCTCCCCGTGTTGGCGTGGGTTTCCTCCGGGTGTTCAGTCCAAAGACATGCGCTATAGGTGAATTGAATAAACTAAATTTGCCGTAGTGTATGTGTGTGAATGAGAGTGTATGGATGTTTCCCAGTACCAGGTTGCAGCTAAAAGGGCTTCCGCTGTGTAAAACATATGCTGGATAAGTTGGCAGTTCATTCCGCTGTGGCGACCCCTGATGAATAAAGGGACTAAGCCGAAGGAAAATGAATGAATGTTAAAAAAAGAATTTAAGATGCTGATGACTGTTAAATGCGTCATAACAGTCTTGTGAAAAGTGTACATTGTATATTGTTATTATTATTTAAAATAACTGTTTTAAATTTTTATATATTTGATGGAGATTCATTTTAAACTACAGACAGGGTCAAACAGTTCAATAATTCTAATATGCTGCTAATATGCTGCTGCAGTTGAAGGCAAAATTATTAGCCCTTCTGTAAAATTTTAATTCTTTTTTCCCAAGTGATGTTTAACAGAGCAAGGTCTTTTTCACAGTATCTCCTATTATACAGGAGAAAGTCTTATTTGTTTTGGTTAGACTGGAATACATTTTTTTGTGAAATTTTCAAACTATTTTTAAGGTGAATATTATTTTTTCAATTGGCTACAGAATAAATCACTGTTGTCCAATGATTTGCTGAATTAATCTAACTTGCCTAGTTAACCCTATTAACCTAGTTAAGCATGTAAAGCTGAATGTTAATATTTTGCTAAATAACTAGTCAAATATTATGTACTGTCATCATGGCAAAGACATTAGTTATCAGAATTATTTATTAAACCTAATATGTTTAAAAAAGTAATGAAATAATCTCTCCGTAAAATAGGATTTGCGAAATTTAGATTCATTCATTCATTTTCCTTTGGCTTAGTCCCTTATTTATCAGGGGTTGCCACAGCGGAATGAACCGCCAACTATTCCAGCATATGTTTTACACAGCAGATGCCCTTCCAGCTGCAACCCGGTACTGGGAAACACCCATACACACTCATTCTCACACACACACACACACACACACACACACACACACACACACACACACACACACTCATACACACTCATACACTACGGCCAATTTAGTTCATCCAATTCACCAATGCACCCGGAGGAAACCCACGCCAACACGGGGAGAAGATGCAAACTCCACACAGAAATGCCAACTGGCCTAGCCGGGACTCGAACCAGCGACCTTCTTGCTGTGAGGCGATAGTGCTAACCACTCAGCCACCGTGCCGCCGAACAGTTATGGATATATTCAGAAAAGTTAAAAAAGAGAACAAAAATAAAGGTTCTTATGCAATTATAAAAAAAAAACTACCTGTCGAATGTCCCAGTTAACATTCCACTGCCTCATATTATTATAACGCCAGGTTTTCACCACATCTCCAACTCCCAGGTCTATGCGGATTAGACGGTTGTTGGCGATGCCCAGAACTTCATCCTTACGACTGCCCTTAAACCTAAACAAATGATGAGATTGTGAAGCTGGATCACTATTAGAAAGTAAAATTTAACTCATATAACCACAGCCTTTTAAATCATTGATTGCCATTGACACAAGAAAAGGCCATCTCTGAATATCTGATATTGACGCAGCTGTTTTTATGAAGGCAAAAAGTTTTTAGATTTAGATGTTTAGACTGCTCTGCCTTCGCAATCTCACTCATCAATGTCTAAACGACTGTAATAACCAATCAAATCAAAGCTTTAGTGTTCAAAGCAAACAAACTTGTATTCCAGAGTAATGGTTTTCGATGGTGAGCAATGTAAGTGTGCAAGCATGAGCTGACCATCTCTTTTGTGCCTCTACGTTTAGTTTATTCACCTGACCATGAAGTAGGAAATGCCAAAGTCAGGAAGAGCTTGCCAGATCTGCAGGAACTTCAAGATGGCAGATGTCAATGAAAGCTGTGCAACGTTCTGAAAGGCCTCCAGGATACGAGGGGTGAGCTGAAGAAAACCAAAACAGGTCAGGACTGTTTACATAGGAACACATAGGAAAATCGTTTGAGAAATCGGTTCTGCAGCGATTCTGAGACTTATAAAATACATCGCTATTCTCTCTAAAATCAATTCTGAGCTCCATTTTTAACAGCAGATGGCGCTGTAGGCTTTACAAACAGCTGTGCACTGCTTACATACAATTTCTCACTTGAATCTAAAATAATTCTTAATATAGATACGAAAGGTTTAAGCGGATAATAAGAGTCTTCATAGTGAGCTGTTTACATTAATCTTGTCAACTTACATGACTCAGCAAAAGCGCTCTTCCTCGTGAGCATTTAAAAACTAATTAGCCTAGAGCGCCATCCGTGAGTATAACAAGGTGTGACGTGAGATCGTGAGAACTGGTTGAAATGTGTGAGTCTCACGGTGAATACGTGAGACTTGAGACCCCTGTAGCATCTGCTGTTAATAACTAGCCTAAAGTGTGATCATCTGCTGTTCAAAACTAAACTAGAGCCCATTAGCTGCTAAAAACTAGCATAGAGTATCATTATGTGCTATTAAAAATTTGCCTAGAGCATCATCTGCTGTTTAAAACTAGCCAAGAGCGCTATCATATGCTGTTAAAAACTAGTCTAGAGCGCCATCTGCTGCTAAAAACTAGCCAAGAGCGCTATCATCTACTGTTAAAAACTTGCCTAGAGCGCCATCTGCTGCTAGCCGTGAGTTATCATCTGCTGTTACAAACTAGCATAGAGCATAGATATACTAGATGTCGCCTGGCCTATTGTTGTCTATTGGAAGGAATGCGTCAATAGAGCCGCCATTTTAGTACAGGGTAGCGCTCCTTTGAAATGAATGCGGGACCAAGGTGCAGTGGAGGACTGTGGCCATCCAGAGCCAGAGATATACACATATATATAGTATATGATCGGGAATTTTCCCCCGTGGTCAGTACGCAAAAATGTAAAAAAAAAAAAATTCATTACGAAAATTATAATTTTACATCACTTTTCTACGTTGATGGATAAGTGACGGCACGGGCATTGCCGATAAAGAGTGTGTGTTTGTGTGCATGAAAATGTATTATCCTCCCTCCCTGTTAAATTTGATCTAATCTGTGTCCTGAAACACACCCCCTCTCCTGCTTTCACTTCTAATTCTAACGGAGGGAGCGGTTCGTTTGTGAATGAATCTCCGTTATGAACGACTCGTTCACTTAGCCGACAATAATACAAGTTTCTAGCACCGCAGCGTCTTGTTGTCATATTTCATTTACATTGTTTGCTTATTTTACTCAATAAAACTAGCATAAGCCTAGAATTCAGTGCAAGTTGATGCTATGATGAGTGCAGTAAGAGACTGTATTATCATTAATGTTACTTGTGGAGCACAAAAGTTTGTAACATGTAAAAAACGAAATCTTACCTATGAAATGTTCTGCCTTTGTGCTTTGTTTTCTTTGTTTGCTCGTTACTACACCCGTAAGCAGCGCTAAAGTCCAGCATCTTCACATTGGCACACTGTCTTGACTAGTGCGGTTGAATGATGTTTGTCCTGGGAGCACTGTACAAATATGGCGGCGCTATTGACGCATGCTGAGGGTCCGTATGCGATATCTAGTGTATATATCTATGGCATAGAGCGCCATCTGCTGCTAAAAATTAGCCTAGAGCGCTTTCATCTTCTGTTAAAAAGTAGCCTAGCGCGCCATCTGCTGTTACAAACTAGCCTAGAGCGCCATCTGCTGCTAAAAACTAGCCGTGAGCTATCATCTGCTGTTACAAACTAGCCTAGAGCGCCATCTGCTGATAAAAACTAGCCTACAGCGCATCATCTGCTGTTAAAAACTAACCTAGAGTGCCATCTGCTGATAAAAATTAGCCTGCAGTGCCATCTGCTGCATAAAATTAGCCAAGAGCGCTATCATCTGTTGTTAAAAACTAGCTTAAAGAGCAGTCTGCTGCTAAAAGCTAACCTAGAAAACCTGTTAAACCTGTTAACACGTTAAAAACTTTAAGCTCAGAATCGATTCAACAGCAAATAGCTATGCATTTAGAAAATCTCAGAATCCACGCCGAACCGATTTCTCAAATGATTTTTCGCCACAGCTCCAGAAATGCAACACAAACTCTGATTTGAAGAATGACTGGCCAGCACCTTTAATGGTTACCTGTTTGGGCTTGTATTTCTTCTGGTATCGTGGTGAGACGAGGCTGTGTGTGTTGATGCTGTCGTCAGTTTGTGCAGCAGGAGTGGAGGAGTTGCTGCGCTGCATGGACAGAAACGTCTGAATGTTTTTTACTTCATTCTGATACGAGCTGTCCAATAATGTCAGACCTTTGGACGCCAGCTTACAGCCAGCCATCCACTCAGAATACTGCTTCTCCTGCATAAAAAAATACATATACATATATATATATAGTAAACCAAAAACCACACAAAACTTCACACAAAAAAATACAATTAATGAAAGTTAAGATCAAATAGAATAGATTAACCCCTTAACTGTCACCTCACATATTGAGTTCAAACTTGAAAATTATAGGTGCTATATGCATATTCATTCATTCATTTTCCTTCGGCTTAGGTGAATTGGGTAGGCTAAATCGTCCATAGTGTATGTGTGTGAATGAGTGTGTATGGATGTTTCCCAGTGATGGGTTGCAGCTGGAAAGGCATCCGCTGCGTAAAACATATGCTGGATAAGTTGGCGGTTCATTGGCGGTTCATGGCCGCTGTGGCGACCCCAGATTAATAAAGGGACTAAGCCGAAAAGAGAATGAATGACAGAATGAATGTTCAACTTAATTTGTTTGTTTAAATTCAGCCCAAATAAATTGTTTACAATCACCTAACTTAATTTTTTGTAAATCCAAGGAATCATCTTTGAATCGTTTTTTTTTCAGTATAACATTAAGAAGCATTGATATCTGGAAATGTTTCTTGAACACTAAATTAGCATAACGTGAGGCTAAATTAGACTTTCAGTAATTCAGATTTGCCAATACAGTAATATTACCAAATGCAAATACAGTGGCATTTAAAAATATATTAGATTGGATTAAAGTTACTTTAAATTGTAATAATATTACTTTTTTTTACTGTAATTTTAATCAAATGCAGCTTTGGTGATCATGGTGATCATGCTTTTTTTCTTTTTTCATGCTTTTGTATTTTGTTCACATACAGTTAAAGTCAGAATTATTAGCCCTCCTGAATTATTAACCCCCCTGTATATTTTTTCCCCAATTTCTGTTTAACAGAAAGAAGATTTTTTTCAACACATTTCTAAACATAATAGATTTAATAACTCATCTCTAATAACTGATTTTTTTTAACCTTTGCTATGATTCATTCATTCATTTTCTTTTCGGCTTAGTCCCTTTATTAATCTGGGGTCGCCACAGCGGAATGAACCGCCAACTTATCCAGCACCCTTCCAGCTGCTGGGAAACACCCATACACACTCAATCACACACATACACTACGGCCAATTTAGCTTACCCAATTCACCTATACCACATGTCTTTGGACTTGTGGGGGAAACCGGAGCACCCGGAGGAACATGCAAGAACATGCAAACTCCACACAGAAATGCCAACTGACCCAGCCGAGGCTCGAACCAGCGACCTTCTTGCTGTGAGGCGATTGTGCTACCCACTGCGCCACCGCGTCGCCCCTTTTCCATGATGACAGTACATAATATTTGACTAGATATTTTTCATGATACTGGTGTAATTTAAAGGCTTAACTAGGTTAATTACGTTAGGCAAATTCGGGTAATTAGGCAAGTCATTGTATAACAGTGGTTTGTTCTGTAGACAAATGAAAAAAAAAATTGCTTAAGGGGGCCAATAATATTGACCTTAAAATGGTTTTTAAAAAATTAAAAACTGCTTTTATTCTAGAAAAAACAAATACAACTTTCTCCAGAAGAAAAAATATTATAAGAAATACTGTGGAAAAATTCCTTGCTCTGTTAAACATCATTTGGGAAATATTTCAAAAAGAAAAAAAATTCACAGGAAGGCGAATAATTTAGACTTCAACTGTATTTAATAAAACAGCTTATGATTGGGCTTTAAATATAATGAAAGTCTGTACGTTTTCACAGCGCAGGTAAATTTCGTTCATGCCTTCTGGTGCAGGTATGAGGAGTTTGATGCAGAATTTCTGGCCTGCGATGTTGACATCAGGAGCGACTTCACAACCTGAAGAGATGCAGATGGTGTCAGTTTACAGCCTCATTGCACACTGATGAACTGATGAAGACTTGCTTGCTGCCTTCACTGAGGTGTGAAAATATATTCACATGTTGTACAAGCATAGTATGGGGAGCTAATGCAGAAATGACTAAGCTGACAGAAAAACAAACATAATACTGTGAGCTTATTAAAGGACTGAAGCTAAATCTTATTTTTTGCACAATACTTTGTGAGACTAAGGGATTTTATTATGCGTTTTTTTCTGTTGCAGCAAGTTCTGTTTACACAATAAGTTTTATTATTTTGTCTCATGTACTGAGATAAATATATATTTTTGCTTGTTTTCTCTTAGCAAAATAAGGTAATAATATATAAAATATAATAAATAAAACACAATTTAAAAAAGGAAATTAAATTACTTGTGTCTAAGGGAGTGAAAGGGGAATATTATGGTGTGGCCTAAATAAAAATAAATAAATAAATAAAATAAAACAAAACAAAACAAAATAAAATCTGTCAATTTCATTTCTTTTCATAAAATGGTTAAAAAAGTATTGCTTTTTTCTGATAAAATATAATATAATTAAATAAAAAAGTGACATAAAATATTTATTGTTTCTCAGGTAGCAAAAGGGAAATATTATGGTTTGGCCAAAATAAAATAATTTAAAATATCCATTAATTTAATAAAATAAAAATAAAAATTTGGGTTGTTTTCTTTCTCTCACTAAAATAAGATAAATTAAAATACAATTAAATAAAAAAGTAGAATAAAATATTTATTGTTTCTCAGGTAGGAAATGTTAAATATTATGGTGTGGCAAAAATAAAATAAAATATCCATTTATTTAATAAAATAAATATTTGGGTTGTTTTTTTTCATCAAAAGAAGAAAAAAAATAAAATACAATTAAATAAATAAGTTAAATAAAATATTTATTGGTTCTCAAGTAGCAAAAGTTAAATATTTAGTGTGGCCAAAATAATATAAAATATCCATTCATTTGATAAAATAAAATAAAATAAACTTTTGGGTTGTTTTTTTTCTCACCAAAAAACAAAAAATAAATTAAAAAGTTAAATAAACTATTTATTGTTTCTCAGGTAGCAAAAGTAAAATATTGTGTGGCCAAAATAAAATAAATATCCATTCATTTAATTTCATAAAATAATAATAAAATAAAATAAAAAAACTTTTGGGTTGTTTTTCTCTCAACAAAATAAGATCAATTAAGACACAATTAAATTTAAAGAAAGGAATATAAAATACTTATTGTTTCTCAAGCAGAAAAGTTAAATATTTTAGTGTGGCCAAAATAAAATAAAATAAAATAAAATAAAATATCCATTTATTTAATAAAATAAAATAAACATTTGGGTTGTTGTTTTTTTTAAAGATAAAATATACTCACTTAGCAAAAGTGAAATATTATGATGTGGTCAAAATAAAATAAAATAAAACAAAACAAAACAAAACAAAACAAAACAAAACAAAACAAAACAAAATAAAATAAAAAAAAATAGAATAAAACAAAATACCTTTCAGGTTCAGTTGTTGTATGGGCTCCCCGTAGCGGTCCTCTATGCTTTTATAATAGGAGATCGATGTGTCCTGAAATTTGCACCAGTACTGCTTGTAACCCTTTAGAGTTAGTCTTTTAGGCCTATGAAATGAGTGATAGATGCAGTCAAACGTTCATGAGAGTAACAGTAAGAATTGGCCAAGTTCAGGTGTCTTACCGAAATATTTTCAGATAGTCATTGAGCTCTGGAGGAGTCATGTTGTCCTGTAAAATGATAAAGCAGAGGGTCATTGATGATATCTGATATTTGCTGTATTAACAGAGTACACTGAAAAAAAAACAACTACATTTTTTTAAGGTAAGTGGTTGCAAACAATTCATATGGGCTGAATTTAAACTAACAAATAAATTTGAACATTACTGAATTTAATTTGTGTTTCAATTCAGCCCATATAAATTGTTTCCAACCACTTACATAAATCCAATGAATCGTTTTTTCAGTGTATTTCTCTCACCAGCATGTCTGTTGTACTCTCTCCCTCTCCCACCATCTTGACCTCTAGGGATTTCAGAGCAGACTCCAAGTCATCCATCCCTTGACAAGAAGAGCCCATGTCCTGAGACGCGGACAGCTTTCCTATGTGGTACTGAATTCATTCATTCATTCATTCATCCATCCATCCATCCATCCATCCATCCATCCATCCATCCATCCATCCATCCATCCATCCATCCATCCATCCATTCATCCATCCATCCATTCATTCATTCATTCATTCAATAGGAGAATGCAAAACAGCGATATATGTCAGAATTCCACTGATTACCTTTAATAAATCTTTTTTAAATTTTAACATTTTTAAAACATTTTAACTTTATTTTTTTTTGTTTGTTTGTTTTTAATCACTAATGAAAAAGTTTAACAAGACTACATTCACCCCAATGGGAAGCAAATTTACATTGTCTGAATCATTTGTCCCCTTTATAGTGCACTATGTGCCATTCACCATAGAGAAAATAGTAACTGTGTGAAAAAATGAATGAGTTTAGATGCTGCACTAGCATATATTTATAGTGCAGGGGGTGGGACACTTCACATACTACAGAGCATTTGATTGGTCAGAAGATCAGAAGAGAAGTTGTTAAAGTGATGCCATAAAGATTGTTGATCCATATTGGTGGAAATGAGAGACTGTACATTTTGAATGGATATATCTTGTGCCAATCTTTTTATTATAAGTCATTATATAGTCATAAGGCAAGATTAAACCTTTTAGATTTAAAGAAAAATGACAAAATAAAACGTTCAGAATAAAGTAACAAAATTTTGAGAATAAAGGTTTGTTTTAAGAAAAAAAGTGTAAATAAAATGTTGAGAATAAACTCATAAATTTGGAGGAAAAAAGTTGTGTTTTAAGAAAAAACTTGTTGAAGAAGAAGAAAATGTTGAAATACAATTTTGGGAATAAAACTCATAAAAGTTTGAGAATAAAGTTGTGTTTAGAGAAAATTGTAATTAAATTCTGAGTAAAAAATGTTGTTTTGAGAAAAAAATCATTCAATTTCATGAAAATATGTTGAATGAGAATTAAACTGTTAATGAGGATAAGCTCATTAACTTTTGAGAAAAAAAACATTTTACATTTCAAGAAAAGAAGTTGAAATAAAATGTTGAGAATGAATGCATTAAATTTGTAGAATATGTCTAGAAAATGTGTGAAAGTCATTTTCAGAGAAAAGAGTTGTTAAATATGGAGAAAAAAGTTGCTTCGTGAAATAAAATGCTGTGAGGTGCTGTCCACGGCAGCGGTGCTGAATTAGTAGATATGGACTGCGAGAACTTAATCCCAACGATTTTTGATATTTAAAAAAATGTTGCAAACTGGTAGCCATTAAATCCCACAGTATTTTTTTTTTACTAAGGAAGTCAGTAGAAGGAGAGAAACTCAACAGGTCTGGAATCACTTGAGGGTTGTAAATTTAAATTTTTGGGTGAACTATCCCTTTAACGCTGGCATCAGTTTGACTAATCTGTTTTAGGGTTGTATTATTTCTCTATTGTTTTACCTGCAGGGCTCCAAACAGCATCATTTCCTCTTCTGTGCAGTCTATATCCTCTAAAAGAAGAGCCCAGCGAGCTTGTTCATACAGCTGTGTCAAACGAACGGCATCATACTGCAACAAAGACAGATTTTATTTCAATACTTGCCTCTTAAAAAAGCCAGATGTTGACCAAACACTCTTACCTTAGGATCCATGTCATGAAAGGTGTAGTATTTGAAACGAAGCCATAGTTTGTCATTTTCTTGTATTCCCTGCTGCATTAGAGAACGGGATGAATCCAGCCACCTTCACAGAACAAAAGAGCATATAAGGTATGAAAAGTTAAATATAAAGTCTGTGTGAACCAGAATATTGAGTAGAGGGCCTGGCTATTTTTTCCCTTCATATCAATCTAACACATAAATTACCTAAGTACATAAATGTATCATTTCCATGTTAAAATGAGTTTCTGTCCTATCTTTGACGACGACGCGCGAAATTTTATTTTTTCACGACGTCATGGCAAAACAACACCAGAAACTGCTATGATCACCTCAGATATAGATTATGTGCTTTATTCATTTTACATGACATTTATTGCCATTCTGAAAGCAACGGCAGATAGTTCACCTCAGATAAAAAAAATAAAATATCTAGCAAACGGTTTAAAAAAAAAAAGTCATTGACTCAGTGCAAACCAACAACATCAGTACTCAGCTTAGTACTTTTAAAAATGTTAATTAGGTTAAATATGTATTAATTAAATTATAACCCTTACAATTTCGTTGGGAGTGCAGTGATATTTAAATGAATTGCTGTATTATGCATTTATTATTCATTCATTCATTTATTCATTCATTCATTTTCCTTAGGCGTAGTCCCTTTATTCATCTGGGATCGCCACAGCGGAATGAACCGGCAACTTATCCAGCACATGTTTTACGCAGCGGATGCCCTTCACATACACTACGAGCAATTTTAGTTTATTCAATTCACCTATAGCGCATGTCTTTGGACTTTGGGGGAAACCAGAGCACCCGGAGGAAACCCACGCCAACACGGGGAGAACATGCAAACTCCACACAGAAACGCCAACTGACCCACCCAGGACTCGAACCAGCGACCTTCTTGCTGTGAGGCGACAGTGCTAACCACTGAGCCAACGTGTCACCATATTTTTATTCATATTATTATTTATTATTATGTAAATTGCTGTATAAATTGTATTTAAATGTTTCTTTTGAGTTTGGTGCAGACAGCCAAATTGTCATGCGTGGCATGTAGTTAGGACACAGTTTAAAGTAACCAACACATTGATTTTGTTAGCTCACATTGCTAGTTTTGTGGTGAACAATTCATCTGTGCATGGCATTAAAAAATAGTTTGGCCTTGTAATATAAAATTGAAATCTAAAAATGCACTTTTTTTCAGTTAAATTCTCAGATTAGGTCTGTCTGAGGTTTTGGACGTGTTTAACATACTTAACCCTGCCCCTTAAACTGTTAATTTTGACAGCAAACAGAAATGGTGAGTGGATTAAAATTGCACGGATAAATTGTTCACCTAAAGAATAACAATGTGCGCCACAAAATATTTTTAATATTGATTCCACATGGGCTTTAAATACGTGTTTGTTTCTGAGCTGTACCTGGTGTGAATATGTGTTTTGTCCACCACACTGGCCGGCCGATAGAGTTTAGCGATGGCTTCAGGAGCAGGAGATGGCAGACTGAAGGACAGCATTTTATACACAGCCTCTGTCTTCGGAGAGTCAGCAAAATGAGCCGGCATGCCATTGTACAGAGCCTGAACAGAGCCTGCGTCAAGATAAAATAAAATTTTAACACAAAGCATTTTAACATTTAGGACAAAGACAGCTAAATGAAATTTATTTAATGAGAATTAAACAGAAAGCACGTCATTATCGGAGATTGTTCCCATCCCTTAAATATAAAATTTCAGCTCTTGCCATCAAAAAGACAACTAAAGAAAAGGTGAAGTAAATGTCCTTTGTGCCGACGGCCATTAGAATTTTAAATACTGGGTTTTAAGTATTAATAGGGTTTATTGAGTTTTTAATGGGATTTATGTGATGACATAGAATGTATTTGTGTTGCCTGTTTTTCTGTGATATGTGTAATGTGAATGCTGATGTGGTTGTGTGAAGCCAAAGATAAATTTCCACTTGTGGACAATAAAAAAGTTATAATTATTATTTGTTTACTGCAAACAAATTAAAAACTGGTCATCCAAAAGCATTTCAGAAAGTAAAAATCAGATACAGAAAATTCTTTTGTAAACTAGAATGGTTTAAAGCCCGTTCACTCAAAAAAATGATAACTGTAACAATAAGACCAGTGTTGGGGGTAAAGCATTACAAGTAACGAAGAAAGTAATTACTTAAAAAAAATAAGTAATAATATTTGAGTTACTTTTTTGAAAATGTAATGCGAGTTACTTTTTAGTTTAATTAATTAGCTTTTAAAAAATAAAAAGCTGAATTAAAATTAGTCACAATGAATCACGCAGTCAATGAGAGAATGTGTTCATTATTCTGAACGCATCGAAGAAAAGGAAAAGGGGATTGTCTCATTGTACAGTGATTTTACTTAAGACAAATAGTACAAAAGGAGCAAACACATTGCTGTTTTATACGTTCATTAATCTGTATATACAGCATGTAGAGCGCTGGGGGCAGGAAGTTCTCAGATAACATTATTCTAAAAATTTTTTTTTGATGTGTAAGTGTAGGTGTAGGTTATACAGTGTGTTGTTATTTTGCAGAGCTCCTCTTTTAAAAAAAGAAAGAAAAAAACCAAGTTCTGAAAGAGATCACGCAAGTAACGCAAAAGTAACATAGCGCATTACCATAAAAAGTAACTAAGTAATTCAACTACTTACTTTTTTGGGGGGAGTAACTCAATATTATAATGCATTACTTTCAAAAGTAACTTTCCCCAACACTATGACAATAACTATATTAGTGTGGATCATTTTGTTTATTAAACACACACTTGTCTGCTGATTTAAAAACTCAAGGTCTTTAAAGCAGTACGAATTCTGATTGGTTAGCATTCATTAGTTGGAAAAATTCCAACAATATTGCATCTCTTTGCTGTTATGGTTAGTTGGGATGTGGACTATAATTTAGAATGATATTTTAAACACATATTTCTATTGCATACAATCTTGGATTTATTAAAATGCATGTAACTTTATTGAACAGCTACTTATTTTTTTACTAAATTAATATAGTTTGCCCAAAAATATATGTTTTTTGTCATCATTTACTCTTTCTTCACTTGTTTCAAACTATCTAGTTTCTTTCTTCTGTTGAACACAAAGGAAGATATTTTGAGGAAAGCTGGAACATCCATCCATCCATCCAAAGCTGGATTTTAGCTGACTCCATATTAAAAAATGGTAGTAAAAGCTTCATTTTTTTGTACCTGCAGTTAGAGGAACATCTGTAAGATCGTAAAGCTCTTCTGAGGAATCTTTATCTCTCTTTTTCTTTTTCTCCTCAACAGGACGGAGCAATGAGAGCTCTTCTGGGTGACGGATATCTGAAAGGGAGAAAGATTCATTTGTAACCTGACACTTGGTAACAGTTTTCTTACAGTGCCCGTAGAAAATCATCATAGCTTTTTTAAATAATTACTTTATTTGTCATAGAGCCTGAAATCACATTCCAAATAACTGTAGCCTTCTCCTAACCTGTGCCTTTCTACAGCTTTATCCCGAAGGTCTTTTGAAAGCAGGGTGTAATGTGAGTAAAGGTATAGATTTTCACAGGGTATGATAATTTTCTATAGGCACTGTATATAATCTGGGTCAATCACTTACTGAGAACCCTGCAGATGCCCATGACACAGCGAAACACAGAACTGGAGAAACAGGCTCTCATTTTCAGAGTCGCTCCATTCGGCAGGTCGAGTCTCAGAGGCTTGTGCTGTGGGGTGAAGACAAGACGGGCGTCTGCATGAACCCCACATTTATCCAGCGTCCAGCCGGTCCTCAACAACCACTGCTGCTTCTGCTCCCACCACAGCGCATGATCTGACCAGTCCTTCTTCAGCACTGGGAAAAACAAGATACAGGAACACAAGGGTAAGTGAACCAACTTCACTTGACTCTAAACACAGATCACAGTACAGAGAGATTATTTCTGTAAGCTTTAAAGGAGATTTTCTTCTGTCTATGCACTGGGATCTATAGGGATTTTAAGTAGTTTTGAGTCAAATAATTATATTACTTTTCAGACAAAGTAATTAAAAAAAAAAATTTAAATACAGTTCTAATGATGTAATTAGTAGTTAATTACATTTTAAAGTAACTTACCCAACACTGATTCCACTGATCATAAATTTATATTTATATATTTAATATGGGTCTGTGATAGTATTAGTAATATACATAATTAACTAGCAAATATAATAGTCAGTTTTGAACTCACTGGTCTTCTCCACTAGTTTGAGAATAACTCCACCAATGTGCAGGTCAGAGGTCACACTGATTTGCAGTGGCGGAGCATCAGGACCAAGATCCTCCACTGTGACTTTTAGGTCCCATGCTGCCATTCTGCTGCCGAGAAGATGGACATGAGGAGATCTGATCACACATAGGGTATAATATACACTGTGTTTTTGTGCTTTAGATTATAATATACATTCACTGGCAACTTCACTACCTGTTTAGCTGCTTGGGAACTGAGAAAATGAAGTCTTTTGATGTGTAAGAGGTCATTGTACTATTAAAACGCGCGGTAAGTTTGTAATTTAGTAAAAAAATAGCTTATTTTGAAGCCAGTCTATAACAATAGGTTGTGGAATGAGTCCCTTTATTATGTAAATGTATGGCAACAATATAGAAAAAGTAACTTACCCAATACTCCAGCAACAATATAGAAAAAAACACAATCCTAAAATTAGGAAAGAGTGCATGAACTTGCGTGACTTGCGTGATTTCTGTTTATTTATTGTTGTGAATTGCATTATGGGAGCTTGATCTCTGCTCTGTCGTCTTTTGATGATGAAAATTCAACTCTACAGTTAAACAAAGTGACTTTTATTGACATTTTAGTTTGAAATAATATACAGTATAAAGAAATAAGTCTGTAAAATAACAGAAAATGTACTGGCAGTTTATTACAAGGTTCTTGTAGCATAACATACAACACCAACCCAGACAATATATCACTTTAAACTATTAATGTTAAACTGTTAATAAAAGTCACTTTCTTAACTTTTCAAGGTTAAAAGTTATTGGAAGAAAGATCAAACTCCCATAATGCAATTAAAAAGCATAAATAAATGTGGAAAAAATAAAAGCATAAATCACAAAATACGGAAAACTGATAATTTGCGAATATTTTTTTACAGTGCAGTTCAGTAAACCGTATCAGTAAGAACTTGTTCACTGCATTTTACTGCTCATTTGTTTACAAACAAAACACAATTTGATGGTGGATATTCAGAAACTAATATGCTAATATGTTTTTATTATGTTGTCAATACACTGTAAAAAGCGATTAGTTGGCTTTACTTTAGACTCATTCATTCATTCATTTTCTTTTCGACTTAGTCCCTTTATTAATCCGGCATCGCCACAGCAGAATGAACCGCCTTTACTTTAGACTAAACATCCTAAAATTATTTAAGTTTAATTTAGTAAAAAATTAACTATGTGCATAATTAATTATAAGGCGACACGGTGGCTCAGTGGTTAGCACTGTGGCCTCACAGCAAGAAGGTCGCTGGTTCAAGCCTCGGCTGGATCTTTTGGGATTTCTGTGTGGAGTTTGCATGTTCTCCCCGTGTTCACGTAGGTTTCCTCCGGGTTCTCCGGTTTCCCACACAGTCCAAACACATGCGCTATAGGTAAATTGGGTAAGCTAAATTGTCCGTAGTGTATGTGTATGAATGTGAGAGTGTATGGGTGTTTCCCAGTACTGGGTTGCAGCTGGAAGGGCATCCGCTGTGTAAAACATATGCTGGATAAGTTGGCGGTTCATTCCGCTGTGGCGACCCCTGATGAGTATAGGGGCTAAGCCGAAGTAAAATGAATGAATGAATGAACCCAACATTGGGTTTGTCCATATTTGAGCCAAAGTTTGGTTAAAACAAACCAGCACAACTTACACACAGCTCTTCTTTCCATCTTAGGGACAAAACTATATAAATATGCAAAACTATTAGCCAATCACACCAGTGGGCGTTTACATCCGAGTCTAAAATCTGCCATGCCTATTCAAACAGTGTGTTCAGATGAGGAAGTTTAAAACAGTTCACAAAATATCCTATTACTTCTATATTATGATTAGGGCTTGACACGAACTTTTTTAATCACCAGTCACTGTGGCTAGTATAAGTTGGATAAGTTGGCGGTTCATTCCGTTGCGGCGACCCCTGATGAATAAAGCTACTAAGCCGAAAAGAAAATGAATGAATGAATCTCTGACCACACCAAAAATAAATAAATAATTATTTCTTAGCCACAAATTTTAAATAATGTGTCAAAACAAGCTAATTATAGCTGTATACATGCTCTTTTTAATTCAACAACAACAACAACAACAAAAAATTGACATTTAAAAAAAGAACTATTGTCATGTATCTAAAATATGCACAGTAATCTGTCCTGGCTAAAGGTCTCAGATCACCAGTTAACTACACACAAATGGGGAGTTAATCACATATTAAAGCAATGTTATTGTAAACAAATGATAATTAAACCATATTAACAAAAATAACTGTAAGCAAAAGAAAGCAGGTAAAATATATACCATGTGTGATAATGAAAGGATGTAAAAGGGCAGTGAAAAAAACAAATTTTACTCACATTAAATTAGAAATAGGTCATTACCTATGTATGATAAAAGAAACCAAAAATACCAAAGCAAAACTGTTAATTATCTTAAAGCCTTAAATCTTCTCTTTGAATAATTGTAATTTGTTTCTTTTTCTTTTTATATTGTATTTGTTTTGATGTCAATTTAATGTTATGTTAATGCCCTTGTATGTTCTGTGTTCTAAAATTGCAATAAAAAAAAAAAGATAATGAAGGGATGGTCACGTGCACACGGTTAATGTTAGCCCTGTTAATAATCTGTTCAAAGAATAGTTAAAGCGAAAGCAGCGACCACTGCTGCTTACAAATAGATATATTTAAAAAAAACAAATCTTGAGCTCTTGAAAGCAGCAGGACTGTGGATGCACGATAATCGCTTTTTGTCCAGTCTATTTCAAAGAGAACCGATCGCACCAGTTGTATTTCTTCTAGACACGGTTGCTTTGCGCAAGTAAATGGGAGCCGCACGCTTTTTAACAGTCACGCACATCACATCACCTGTGCGCGCGAGTGATCATCCTCTCATTCGGTATTCACCTGCTTTCTTTTGCTTGCACGAACACAATTTGTTTTGTCAGTCGTGCTGCTTCTCGATTCTAAGATCACATTTGCATGAATATTGGGCCATCCTTATTGCCAACCCTGATTTTAAGAAAACTACAATTTTAAAATGATTTTCAACCAGCCAAAGTGGCTAGTGGGAGTGTCTGTCTAACCCGCTACAGCTGAAATCTACCCACATTTGGCGGGTTGGCGGGTGTTAATGTCAAGCCCTGATTATGATGCGTTTTATATTTAAAAAGTGTTTTAAACACTATAACTGGACCTCAGGTAACAGTACAATATTTAAAAAAAATGCATTTAAGTACCCCTTCGATGAAAAAAAACGAATAGTTAAATGCAACGCAGTGTTTCATAGACACGTAGATGTGGTAAACTTGGTTTTAAAAAAGTATAAAAATGAGGAAGAAAAGTGACTTTGAATGTGTCATGCTTGTTGACGGGCTGGTCTTAGTATTTCAGAAACTACTGATCTATTATTGCACATCTTTAAATGGTATGAAGAAGAGAAAACATGAAGTTCTGTGAACCAAAATGCCTTCTTGATGCCAGAGATCAGAGGCGAATGACCAGAAGAAAGGCAACAGTAGCTCAAATAATCTTTGTTACAACAGAGCATTTCTGAACACACGAACATTAATCCTTGAAGAACGCGCTACTGATATTAGATTAAAACTAGAAATCGAGGCTACGGTTTGCACTGGCTCAACAGAAAAGAGTTGCCTTATCTGAAGCCTCTCGATTTTGCTTCAACACTCAGATTGTAGGGTAGAATTTGGTGTAAACAATATAAAAAGCATGGGTCCATCCTGACTTACAGTATGTCAACAGCTCAGGCTTCATGTCATATTAATTTATAATATAAAAGTCTCATTTATTAAAATAAGTTCATGGAGATGCATCACATATAATAAACAAAAATGACTTTTGAAAAATGACTTGTAGTCCATTTAATACATAATTATGTTATTAATTCATTACTCAATCAAAAAATGCTGGATTGTATTAACCCAACGTTGGGCCAAATATGGACAAACCCACATTTTTGGGTGAACTGAACTATCGCTTTAAATGAGCTCATAGACAACAAATTTCTCTACACTGAAATGACCTCTACAGCAGACCCAATCCAGTCAACTGGGATCAATTAAGATGTGCTGGAATTGTTAAATCTATGCCACAAAGAATGAAGCCAATCCTGAAAGAAAAAGTAGGTCCTACACAGTACTAATTAAAGAATAAGTATTGGTTATGTAAGGAATAATTCACTAATAATTCACTGTAATTAAAACATAATGCACAGCTGAGGTGATGACGTGGTCATTATGTGAAGCAAAGTGGCGTTATATCTCAGGAGTTCATTATTGTCTAATAATTCAGTGGGCCGGAGTGAATTATTCAATAACAATTTATAATAACTAAACACTAAGACTCCTTTGTTAATTAGCAAATAGTGTGTTAACATGTTGTATAGTATTATATTGTTAAATTATTATATTTTTGTTGTTTTATCACATTGTATGTTGTATTTTGACACTCCAGTCATTCAGCAATGTTTAAACTGTAATTTTATTTTTAGATAAGATTTATCTGTAGACATTTATAAGGGATTTACAAAGCATAAATAAAGTCACAAAACTGCATGAGGTTGTGTTAATAAAGCATTAATTAACACACAGATATTAGATATCTTTCAAGATATTAGTATTTAGTGTAAAGTGCCATTTAAAGGCGTAACTGAGCTAATTACGTTAATTAGGCAGGTTAGGGTAATTAGACAAAGCATTGTATAACAGTGGTTTGTTCTGTAGACAATCCAAACAAATGCTTAAGAGGGCTAATAATATTGACCTAAAAATGGTTTTAAAAAAATTCAAGTTCTAGCCGAAATAAAACTAATAAGACTTCCTCTAGAAGAAAAAATATTATTGGAAATACTGTGAAAAATTCCTGAATCTTTTATACATTATTTGGGGAATAATTGAAATTTATTTGAAATATTGGTATCACTTTATTTTGATGGTCCCTTTAACGCATGTTGTTGAATTTAAGTTACATTGCATCTACATGACAACTAATTCTCATTGGATTATAAGTAGACTGTTAGGTTGGGGTTAGGGTTGGGGTTAGGGTTAGGGTTAGTGTATTGACATGTACTTGCAAAGTTTCCTATAGTCAGTTAAATGTCTGTTGAAGGAGCAGTATCAGCAGATATTAAGCAGACAGTCTACTAATACTCAAATGAGAATTCATTGGCATGCAGTTGCAATGCAAATTTTAGTCAACAAAATGTGCAATAGGGACCATCAAAATAAAGTCTTACGGAAATATTTGAATATATACAGTATATATTATGATTTTTGACAGTTGTAGCTATGAAATGACTGAAATCTTTCAGTGTAGTGATATGGAACTGTGATGCGGTACAAAACTTGATGGAACTACTTTAGCTGTGCTTATCTGAAAATAAAGGCACACCTTATTAGAATGCTCATCAGCCAATCAGAATCAAGCAACAACCTTGTAATGTCTTTAATAGGCATGAAGAGTCACATGATTAGCATGATCACAGTGATGATGATGGATGGTGGTGATGGTGACACACACACATGTGCTGCTTCATGTTAGGGTGTGATCAGGCTATTTTACTCCTAGTGGTCGATACTTCCCGTTTACACTCGAATCACATGGAACCACATTTCCTCATTTGGTCAAGTATTTCATCCGCCACTAGATGCAATTGGGTGTGTTGGTGTGTGTGTCTGTGGGCGCGTGCGTGGGTGTGATAATACTGAACACACAGTCGACTGAAACTGAAAACTGATACAGATCTGAACATAAGAAACATATATACATTGAAAAGCTCATTTAACTTTACAATATGTCTTTTTAATCTCTAATATAAAGCTGTTAACTTAGATAATTACTTAAATAATTAGTTAATGTTCATGTATACATGTTCAAACAATGAACAATACATTTATTACAGTATTTATTCATCTTATTTACAGTATTCAGTAATCTTATTTAACATTAGTTGATGAAAATAAAGTTGTTCAGTGTTAGTTCACGTTAACTAATGTCAACAAGCACAGTAGTTTTTTACTTACTAATTTACGTTAGTAAATGATGAACTATGATTAATAAATGCTGTTCAAAATCATTCATTATTAGATCATGTTAATAAATACTTGAACTAATAAACCACTATTTTAAAGTGTTACCTAAAAGTCTTACTTATTAAAATAAGTCCATAGATATGCATCACTAAGGATTAAAGCAACACACATATATATTTTATAAACAAAAATGCCTTTTAGTCCATTTAATACTGTATTAAACTATTAATCATATAACATTTAATACTGTATTAAACCATTGATCATATAACATT
>CAIGQV010016735.1:5871800-5889828 GCA_903798115.1 Danio jaintianensis
ATACTGTATTAAACCATTGATCATATAACATTTAATACTGTATTAAACTATTTATTATAAAAAATTAACTATTAATGATCTGCAATAAAGTAAAACAGTACAGTTATTGTTGTAAATATCTCATTATTTTTATTATTTTAAAATACTCACATTTAACATATCTAAATATAAGTCAAATAATGAATGATTCCATTACCTTTACCGTATTTAGTTCTGGATTTGCTGATAGTGTCTCCGTCCTCTTGATTCGGTTAATTGAAAGTTGGCAGGACTCTTTATGAGATACACAGACACGCACTCTCTCTGAGATACACAGACACACACAGTCTCATGTGGACCAGAGCCTCTGCTGTATAAAATCAGTTGTGGTTTTTCATGTCAGAGCTGACAGAAAAGGGTGTTCCTTTTTTCTCGGTTTCCGTGTAACAGCCCTGCGTTTCACCCTGTTGTTTTCACACTTACTGCGCTCTTACACAAGACAAACTCATCAGAGACACAACTGAGGCTTGATATTGTTCATTGTTGTGTGTATGCTTTATGCTTTATTCAAATGCTTCAATCATCAGTTCAGACAGTGTGAAAGAAAGTTTAAAAAAGCATAAATGACAAAACAAATATGGGAAATATGTAAAAATGTAATGTAAAAAATTACTATTTGACTAAATCTGTTTTGTTCTTGTATTATTAGAGAGAGTACATGTAATATCATTCATTCATTTCCTTCGGTTTAGTCCCTTATTTATCAAGGGATAAATATGAACCGCCAACTATTCCAGCATATGTTTTTATGCAGCGAATGCCCTTCCAGCCGTAACCCAGTACTGGGAAACACCCATACACTCTCACATTCACACACACACACTCATACACTACGGCCAATTTAGTTAATCCAATTCACCAATAGCGCATGTTTTTGGACTTGTGGGGGAAACCGGAGCACTCGGAGGAAACCCACACCAACACGGGGAGAACGTACATGTAATATTTGGATTAAAAATGTTTTATAAATAAAACTGGCTTGTATTTATTTATTTTTTATTCATTTAGTCATAAAAAATCGTGCCAAAAATTGGTAAACCTTTATTTGAAGGTGTCCTTGTTACACAAGTTCTATGTTCTATTATTCATTTTAATTTTTAGACATGGTAAGAACGCATTATTTGGTGGAATAACAGATTAAAACGGTTGTTTTTTTTGACCAATTGTCATTTTCGCTGAAAAAAATAGCCTTAAATATTATATATAAATTTTATTTTAAAATTAAATTATAAATTAAATGTATAAATAAGGGCGTCACGGTGGCGCAGTGGGTAGCACGTTCGCCTCACAGCAAAAAGGTCGCTGGTTCGAGCCTCGGCTGGGTCAGTTGGTGGTATATGTGAATTGGATAGGCTAAAATTGTCCGTAGTGTATGTGTGTGAATGAGTGTGTATGGATGTTTCCCAGTGATGGGTTGCAGCTGGAAGGGCATCCGCTGCGTAAAAACATATGCTGGATAAGTTGGCGGTTCATTCCGCTGTGGCGACCCCAGATTAATAAAGGGACTAAGCCGAAAAGAAAATGAATGAATTTATAAATAAAACATTTTTCTTAAAATATTGTAATATACAGTTGAAGAAAACATTTTTAGCCCAACTGTTAATGTTTTATATTATTTTCCAAATGTTCTTCTATTAATTGAGAGAGTAGATGTAATATTTGGATTCATTTTTATTCGTTTTGTTTTTGAAAATCAAAAAACACTTTATTAGAAGCTGTCCTTGTTGCAAAAGTTATATGTATTTACTATAGTAATGACAATTAATTGTGCATAATTACATGCAACTAACTCTAAAAATAACCTGCAGTCTAACACTAACCATGTAGTCAGTATATGTAATTAATTAATATCACTCAATATAAGAATAGTTATACCGAAGCAAGGACACCAAAAATGCTTAATATCTAAACAAAATCACATTAATAATTAACTATACCGTTTCATTTGCTGACATTAATTTATTTTTACAGAATTTATTAACCTTTCTGGAAAAATAAAAGCTTTAAATGACAATATTTTTCTTGAAATAATGTAATATACAGTTGAAGACAACATTTTTAGCCCTCCTGTGAATATTATTTTCCAAATGTACTAATTGTGAGAGTAGATATAATATTTGCATTAAAAACATTTGTAAAAGAAATTCTGCATTGTATTTATTTATTTTTTATTCATTTTGTTTAAAAAAAAGCATGCCAGATATGGGTAACACTTTATTAAAAGCTGTCCTTGTTACACAAGTTATATGTATTTACTATAGTATTTACAATTAATTATGCACAATCACATGCAACTAACTCTAAAAATAACCTGCAATCAGTATAGTCAGTATATGTAATTAATTAATATTACTCAATAGCAGTAAGTAAATCAGCATACTATCATCTCAAAAACATTGCAAGAATTAGGTGCTTTGTTTCCAGTGAGGACTTGTTCATGCTTTTATCACCAGCAGGATGGATTACTGTACTCCTCACTGGCCTTCCCAAGAAGACAGTCAGACAGTTGCAGCTCATCCAGAACGCTGCTGCCAGGATTCTGACCAGAACCAGAAAATCAGAGCACATCACACCTGTCCTCAGGTCTTTACACTGGCTCCCAGTTACATTCAGAATAGATTTTAAAGTATTACTACTTGTCTATAAATCACTAAATGGCCTAGAACCTCAATACATTACAGATATGCTCACTGAATACAAACCTAACAGATCCCTCAGATCATTAGGATCAAGTTAATGAGAAATACCAAGAGTTCAGTCAAAGCAGGGTGAATCGGCCTTCAGCTACTGCGCCCCCTGCTGCTGGAATCAGCTTCCAGAAATGATCAGATGTGCTCCAACATTAGGCACATTCAAATCAAGACTGAAAACACATCAGTTTAGCTGTGCCTTTACTGAGAGCACTGTGCTACGTCCGACAGATCGCACTATTACGTCTTTCCTTACTTTTTCATTCCTTTAAAACCTGTTTAACACATTTTAATCTGTTTTTCTCTGTCTTTATTTTCTTATACTTGTTTCTTTTATTCCTGTTTATGTAAAGCACTTTGAATTACCATTGTGTATGAAGTGTGCTATATAAAAACTTGCCTTGCCTTACCTCAATATAAGAATAGTTATACTGAAGGACACCAAAAATGTACCTAATATCTAAACAAAATCACATAATTAATGAACTATACCGTTTCATTTGGTAACATTAATTTATTTATTTTTACAGCATTTATTAACCTTTGCTTTTTTCTGGAAAAATAACAGCTGTACATGACAATATTGTTCTTGAAATAATGTAACATACAGTTTGATGTTTTTGATATGAATTTTTTTTTTCAAATATTTCCCAAGCTCTCTTTAACGCATCTTTAAACGTAATAATATTAATAGCAAATTTATAATAATTAACTTGTTACTAACTTAAATGATTGGTTATTTACGTTAATTGGACATTTTTTAGGATCATTAATTAAATGGGCTAATAATATCGACTAGCAGTTTTTAAATACAATTATAAACAAATTTAATTAAAAATTTACATTCATTCATTTTCTTTTCGGCTTAGTCCCTTTATTAATCTGGGGTCGCCACAGCGGAATGAACCGCCAACTTATCCAGCATATGTTTTATGCTGCGGATGCCCTTCCAGCCGCAACCCATCACTGGGAAACACCCATACACACTCATTCACACACATATACTACGGACAATTTAGCTTACCCAATTCACCTATAGCGCATGTCTTTGGACTGTGGGGGAAACCGGAGCACCTGGAGGAAACCCACGCCAACACGGGGAGAAGGTGTGAGGTGATCGTGCTACCCACTGCGCCACCGTGACGCCCCAAAAGTTTACATATATCATATTATAATATAATATATTTTCCCCAGCCTAACTAAAAGAAATAAGACTCTCTAGAACAGAGATGCCCAAAGTAGGGCCCGCGGGCCAAAGTTGTCCCATTGTAACCTTTGATTTGGCCCACCATCCCATCTGAGAGTAGAGTGAGAATGATGGAGTGGGTTGGGGCGAATGACTTTAACACAGAGATCGTCATTTCTAATTTGACGTAGCCTTTTTTGTTTGTTTTATTGCTGAGCTACAAAAAAAAAGCAAACTGAAATTAAATGTTTCAATTAAATGTTGTAAATGAATCGGATTTTTTAAAATGCAAATACTGTCACTTGACGGATAGAGGACTATGCAGAAGACATCAGTGAGAAAATCAAGGCAAAAACTAGTGTAATTCTGTTATATATGAGATTTTGTTTTTACTGTAATAAGTTCATTATAGGGCGTCACGGTGGCGCAGTGGGTAGCACAATCGCCTCACTGCAAGAAGGTCGCTGGTTCGAGCCTTGGCTGGGTCAGTTGGCATTTCTGTGTGGAGTTTGCATGTTCTCCCCGTGTTGGCGTGGGTTTCCTCCGGGTGCTCCGGTTTCCCCCACAAGTCCAAAGACATGCGCTATAGGTGAATTGGGTAAGCTAAATTGTCCGTAGTGTGTGTGTGAATGAGTGTTTATGGGTGTTTCCTAGTGATGGGTTGCAGCTGTAAGGGCATCCGCTGCGTAAAACATATGCTGGATAAGTTGGCGGTTCATTCCTTGTGGCGACCCCAGATTAATAAAGGGACTAAGCCAAAAAGAAAATGAATGAATGAATTAAGTTCATTATAAGATGTAAAAATACTGTATTAGTTGATATAAAGCAATGTTTTCTAGTCATTTTTAAATATTATTAAATAAATTAGGAAATTACCCATGGCAACTATATTTACCTTCGGCCCACTAGCTTCAATCAAGTTTGGTTTTTGGCCCTTCATAAGAAAAGGTTTGGACACCCCTGCTCTAGAACAAAAATACAATAGAAAGTAGTATTGCGCTTACACCGTCCATCCGCTAGATGTCAGTACAGGATGAATGATCTTACGCGCGTGAACTTGAACTTTTGGACCCCTACATATTGGTACAATCCTATTTACCTTCATCTTATCAGACAGTAAACTTTCAGTTTCACTAGTGTTAATTCACAACCTGTATGTAGACTGAGTGTAAAGTTTATAGCAGACTGCAAATCGGGGACACATTGAAAGCGGAAGGGACTGAGCCTTTAAACATTTAATCAGCAGCTGTGAAGAGCAGAGTATGGCGTTTCAGATGTCAAAAGTGTCCGCTCGTGTTTGTGTTTGGAGTCGCAGCTTTCATGCGGGCTTCACAGCGCAGTCCTGCTCCGGTGTTTCCAGTAAAGCAGGCCGGTTTGAGAAGCTTTCCGCAGCCGCAGTGTGTGTCCCCCGACCTGGCTATGCTGCTGTGAAGGGTCTGCGGGTCGTGCTCGGCGCCGCGGGGGTCTCGGCGGTGGCGTGCGCGGCCCTGAGTACGAGCACGAGCACGCTTTATGCCATGAGCGCGCGACCCGAGCTGAACCTGGAGTCTGACAGAAGCGACTGGAAACAGGCGAAGAGTGAGTCTCTCTGTAGACAAAGTGAATAGCTGCTGGAGAAGCAGAGAAATGCCATTCAATAAAACTATAAATATAACTGCGTGACGTTAAAGTTTGAAAGACCAACTGATGGCTTGTGTAACAGTTGCTTCTCAACCAGCCTGAAAGTTTCGATTAGTTTAAGATGATTGATTTACATTAAAGTTCATTTACAGGAGCTGGAAATAAATATAATTTAAGACAATATAAAACACTGGAGGTGAATAATTTGCTTTACAGTTTTTTTTTTCATGTGTGTGTGTATATGCACCTATTGTCATACACTTCTAGCAGATGTAAAATTAGTATGAAAATGAATGCATGTTTAATTAAATATGCGTTTCATACACTTCTGGAACAGGAACACGGTTTAAAAAAATGTCTGTCTGTCTATCTGTGTGTATGTGTGTGTTTGCTGTGAAAAATCAGGCAGAAATATATGAATTTTCAATTCTTGTTATATTAATAAAACTTACATTTTGTGAAGTTATGACCAGTGCAGGGGGAAAACTCATGCTGAGAAAACAGCCATTAAAAATCTATATTGTAATTGTAGTCTACAGACACAATTTGTTCAAGCCAGATAAAATAAATATTGTGTATTTGGATGTTTTCCTTCAATTATACTGAAAAAAACCTGAAAAGCCCTTTTTGCCTGTATCATCTCACCTTAACTAATAGTTAAAAATATAATGACCCCATCAGGGGGATCTGGCTCTTGTATCACACTGAGGAGGTTTAATTTGCAATAATGACTGTACATTAACCTGATTATAAGGCTACTTATATGAATTGGATGAACTAAATTGGCCATAGTGTATGAGTGTGTGAATGAGAGTGTATGCGTGTTTCCCAGTACTGGGTTGCAGCTGGAAGGGCATCCGCTGTGTAAAACATATGCTGGATAAGTTCGCGGTTCATTCCACTGTGGCGACCCCTGATGAATAAAGGGACTAAGCCAAAGGAAAATAAATGAATGAATATATCGTGATAATGAACACGCACAATATTGATATCGTGGGCACTTCAAAATAATACACATAAAAAGTTTTGCAGTGGATTTAAAATTTCTTTAGCTTTTATGTTTTGTTTTCTTATATTTATCTTTGTCAGCTAAGCTTTGCTCCATGGATAAGGAGAAGCGAAGGGAACTATACAGGGTTGACTTCATTCCTCTGGAGGACGTTCCTGTCTGGAGTCCGTCAGGTGAATTCAGTGCACAAAAACACTCACCGTGTGTACAGTTAAAAATAAATCCCTTTGTTTCAATCCTAAAAACCTGTATGGAGTCCATAGATTTGAAAACAAGAATAGATTGCTGATGTATAACTCACTATATTTGCTCATTTTAGGTGACTCTTCTTGTAAGCCTCGCTGCGAAGTCAATTTAGAGCTAAATATGAAAGTGTCTCTGTTCGGTGGTGACGTCACAAAGCTGGAGATCGACGCCATTGCCAATGCAGGTGAGAGACCAAGCACAGGAAGATTCATAGTCTGCATTTACCTAGCAGGGTTTGTCTGCTTTATATTGTTTCCCAAAATAGTTTGTGCTTGGACCATATATCATAAACTTGAAACTGATTCAGCAGTTTATTGTTAAGGATTCTTTTCCGCACAGAGCCTTTTTTTGTTGTTGTTGAAAGCATACAATGTGCAAGAGGATTTAGCATGGCTTGAGTGCTTGTGGCCCAGTTTTGGCTGAACTAACACTGGCCTATTTATTAAAGGGATTGTTCATGCAAAAATGAAAATTTAGCTGTTCATTTACTCACCCTCGGGCCATGCAAGATGTGACTTGTTTGTTCTTTGTTTGAACAAGTACAAATAAAATCAAAACTAGCCATATGATTTTGTTTTTGTTTCAACAAACTGTTGAAAAGGTTGAGCAGGTGTCTGTTAGGTTGTAATAACTCTTCTAAAACCCTTTTCCCGATCTTTCTGAATGAAACGCCCACTTTACTACATCCAATCAGCTCGTAGTAGAAAAACAAGCCACGCCCACTGTTTTCTCATTTAATATTTCGTTTCACTAGGAACTGCGTCACTAGAGGAAAAAAAAATGCTTGCAACTTCCGGTTCATGTGGACTTTAAAGAAGCATTTTTAGCTTAAACTGTTTCACAAAATGCAAGTCAACAGACTACTAGCTCTGTTTTCATCCAAAGATGTGAATTATGTGCAAAACTGGACGATCACATAAAACATTTGTGAATAAAGCAGCGTTTCCATCCAATGAGTCAAAGAGAACAAAATCATCACTTGCTGATTAACTGGTGCCAAATATAAAAAAATGGGATTTGCTGTGGTAGGAGAAGCCACTGTGGGCCTTTTTTTTCTTATATAATAAATTACTTGCACCTCAGCAGACGAAAAGCGATGAATGCTCGGTGGCTTTTGGAGGCGTGAGATGCTCTTTGGGACCGCAGGCGCTCAAAAGACAGTTCTGAAGCTAATAATTATAGTAATAGTAATAATAATAATAATAATAATACTGAACCACTGGGATGACAGACTTGGCTGCAGCATTTTAGAAAAAGTAAAACAACATTTCAGATGTTTTACAACATGGTCCGTCTGCTAATTTGTCCGTTAATGCTTTCCCATTGCACCCATTTTTCTTATCACATCAGGGCTTGCAGAATTTCTAAATCCCTGGTAGCCATTTGGGCAGGCGCTCTTCAATTCAAGTGGCCCGAATAAAAAATACAGTATTTACTAAATAAAAAGAAATGCATACATTTACTAAATAAAAAGGGGTGGCGTAGTGGCGCAGTGGGTAGTGCTGTCGCCTCACAGCAAGAAGGTCGCTGGTTTGAGCCTCGGCTGTGTCAGTTGGCATTTCTGTGTGGAGCTTGCATGTTCTCCCCGTGTTGGCGAAGGTTTCCTCCGGGTGCTCCGGTTTCCCCCACAAGTCCAAAGACATGCGCTATAGGTGAATTGGGTAAGCTAAATTGTCCGTAGTGTATGTGTGTGAATGAGAGTGTATGGGTGTTTCCCAGTGATGGGTTGCAGCTGGAAGGGCATCCGCTGTGTAAAACATATGCTGGATAAGTTGGTGGTTCATGCCGCTGTGGCGACCCCTGAATAATAAAAAAATGAATGAATGAATGATAAATTAATAGGTTGGATGACATTTATTTTGGGCTCCATATATATTTTTAAAAAAAATAACCAAATTGAAATGAACTATTTTATTTTATTTATTTTTCTAAATCATGTGAAAACCTGGAAGGCCTGAATTTATTGTTTTATTATCAGCTTAGCACCAGTTCTTTTGACAAAATTACATTTATTCATTTAAAATGACATACAACATAATTACCCAATTTGTGAGAATGCAAACACATTGAAATAGGCTATATTTTTTCTCTCATTAAGATAGTCAGATGTGTGGATTCATTTTTGGTAGTCCGACTGGAAAACATCATATTCAACTTAAAATGTTCTGTAATATTCTACTGAAGAAAAAAGTCACCAACATCTTGTATAGCCTCAGGGTGAGTTAACAGCAACTTATATTTTTTGGGGGGCAAACTGTCCCTTTAAGACAGTGAACGTTTGACTTTTTCAGTTTGCAGTGCTGCATGTCCATTTGAGCTCACTCAACAACAGCAATATTGCTCTTTTTCCAGTGCTATTTTTGCACGGTTGCCATTTAGAAAGAGCAGAAACAGTCATGCGTCCTCTTCAGCAGAGCTCATGTCACTAGATGGAGGCAGAGCTTTCTGTCAGTCTGCGCCATCCAATCAGGCCCTTTGTAGACACACCTGAGAGCTTTGGAGCGTTCATCTGCATTTTGCGAGTCTGTTCTTGGCAGTTGCAGAACAAAGTGACTTTCAAGCTTTGCACATTTGCATCCTTTAAATAGCTAAAGAGATAAATCGAGCACTAAGATGAGAGACTAAAAACTCTCTTAGTTGGAGCTCGGCTAAGATATGCCTTCAAACTTTAGTCAGAGTAGCAGGATTTAAAATGTGGGTGTGAGAGTTTTACAGTACATTCAGTGGGTTGAACTGTTGTGCATCTTGCTTTTTTCTAAAAAAGATACACTCCAAAAAGGACTTTTGTGTCTTGTTCAAACTACTTATTTGAATTGTGTTGTTTCAACTCATTTTAACACAATTTGACAACTTAATCATTTTTATAAATTTAAGTGGATTGATCATAAAACAATTAAGTTAACTGAGTTGATTTGTGTTGGGACAACATGAAGAATTGTGTGGTACCCTGCATTTTTTACAGTGTAGATTTTATTTATTTTCTTTTTTAAATGCAAAAACATCACAAAGGAAATCAGCTGGTATAAACATAGAAATAAGCAGAAAAAAAAAAAAAATCAATAAAGTGAATAACAAAAAAATGGGGGATATTTACCGATCAAAACCCATCATAGTGTTCAAATGTAATTATCAGAGTATGATCAATTGTTGCAATAAATCATTGGCATGGAACTAATCAGTTTTGAGGAAATCCAGAATAGGTTGCCATACAGTTTGAAATTGGTGTTGAGATTTTGGTTCTTGAAACAATTCACCCATCCACTCTTTGAAACATGGAGGGTTGGAAGTTTTCCAGTTTAAAACTACCCTTTTTTTCACAAGTTAGGAGGTAGGCCCATCAGAAGGGAACGTTGCTGGGACTTTGGAAAAGTGTCTAATGACTTGGGATATCCAGGAATTGCAGGACAATGATCTGGCTTAACCTCCTTTTGAAAATTCTATGAGGAAAAAATATAAAAAATATATTTCCAGAAATGAAAAAGGGTAACACTTTATAATAAGGTTGTATTAGTTGATGCATTTACTAACGTGAACAAACTATGAACAATACATTTATTGCAGTATTTGTTCATGTTAGCTAACGTTAGTTAATGAAAATACAGTTGTTTATTGTTAGTTCATGTTAACTCACGGTGCATTAACTAATGTTAACAAGCAAGAATTTGGATTTTAATAATGCAATAGTAAATGATGAACTATGATTAATAAATGCAGTACATGTATTATTCATCATTAGTTCATGTTAGTAAATGCATTAACTAATGAACCTTATTGTAAAGTGTGACCTGAAAGGGTTTAGGACAAAACCAAAACATACGGGATAAAGAACCCTCTTCCATTGATAGGGGAAATAGAATAAAATATTTTACTTAGGTTAGTTTTGGAATAATACATCCTGTGAATTACTTTAACCTGTATTAACCTGTGCCTAGCATTTGTTAAACAATCATGAATTCTTTCAAGACATTTCAAGATTTTAACAATAAATGTAATAAAACTCAGTGTATGTTTACATGAAGGTGAGTTTTTAGGGCTGGGCGATATGAGATAAATCTTACATCCCAATATAAGTCGTCCCATATACTAGTAATGATATACAGTTGAAGTCAGAATTAGTTTGAACTAATTTCTAATAACTGATTTCTTTTATCTTTGCCATGATGACAGTACATAACATTTTACTAGATAATTTTCAACATACTATTCAGATTAAATTTTAATTTAAAGGCTTAACTAGGTTAATTAGGTTATTGGGCATGTAATGGTAATTAAAAACAAATATTGCTTAAGGGGGCTAATAATATTGATCTTAAAATGGTTTTAAAAAATTAAAAACTGCTTTTATTGTAGCCAAAATAAAACAAATAAGACTTTCTCCAGATTTTTTTTTTTTTTATAGGAAATACTGTGAAAAATGCCCTTAATCTGTTACGTATCACTTGAGAAATATTTGAAAAAGAAACATATTGCACAGAAGGGCTAATAATTTTGCCCACAGCTGTATATGCTCAAAAATGCATCCTTCATATGTGATTATTTTTCTCACTTTAATTAGAAATTCAGAGCAAATATTTGATTAAGAATGTTGAAATATAAAAAAAAAATTACGAAATGCAAAACACTAATGATTACAGTTCCAACACAAAATATTGGTAAATAAAATGCTATGTAGAATGTAAAAGATAATACTTTTCAAGCATGATCACCCATGCTGCTGTGTAAAATTACGATCATCCAAATGATGAAAAAGTTTTACCGTAAACAATATGCTTTGTGACATCACAAAATATACAATAGAGCAAAAGTATGAAACTGTAGTCTTTTTGCCTATAACATATAACATTTCATATAAATGTTCCTGCAGTGTGAAAGATGACAAAAATATGAAAAAGTCATGACAACAAATGTTGATGTTACTTTAACTTGTTTTAATAACTTAATCAAGTTTCAACTCAGGCGTCACGTTGGCGCAGTGGGTAGCACGTTCGCCTCACAGCAAGAAGGTTGCTCGGGTGGGTCAGTTGGCGTTTCTGTGTGGAGTTTGCATGTTCTTCCCGTGTTCGCGTGGGTTTCCTCCGGGTGCTCCGGTTTCCCCCACAAGTCCAAAAACATGTGGTATAGGTGAATTGGGTAGGTAGTGTATTGTCCGTAATTGGGTAGGTAGTGTATTGTTGTAATGGTCCGTAGTGTATGTGTGTGAATGAGTGTGTGTATGGATGTTTCCCAGTGATAGGTTGCAGCTGGAAGGGCATCCGCTGCGTAAAACATATGCTGGATAAGTTGGCGGTTCATTCCGCTGTGGCGACCCCAGATTAATAAAGGGACTAAGCCGAAAAGAAAATGAATGAATGAATGAATGAAAGTTCAACTTAATTAATTTAAGTCTATGACTAGAAATGTTTATTTGATTCCACTAAAATAAGGCAGCACGATTTTTTTCATCACCGCCAACCTGATTTGACCAAGTAGGACATGTTCCTGCATTAACATCTATGTTGATCCTGGAACAACATTCCAATCAGCCAATCAGAATTAAGAGATATGCTTACCGTTTGACCAAGATGACCAAGATGGCGCCGACGAAGATGGCCGCCTCCGTGTTGAGCTCTGCTGTTGTTTTTATGTTTTTGTTAGTTTGTCCCGTCTTGAGTCACATTCCTACAATTAGTTTCACCAGAGACGAATTGTTGGACATTCGGACACATACACCACCAAATGTTTTTCCAGACTTGGATTTACGTGATGTTTTGTTGGACATTGTTGTCGGCGGAGCCGCGGTGCTGCTCAAACGCTGTCGGGCGCGCAGACGAGGGAAGCGAGCAGGCGCGCTTGTGAAACTCAGACAGCGCGGGTTTCGAACTGCGTTGCCTAGCATCCATCTGGCGAATCTCCGCTCTCTACCCAACAAAATAGACGAACTCATTCTGCTCTCTCAGACAAACAGGGATTTTTTGCATTCTGCTGCTCTGTGTTTCACGGAAACCTGGCTGAACGACGCCATACCGGACAACGCGCTTCATCTACCGGGCTATCAGCTGTTCAGAGCGGATCGCGACAGAGAATCAACGCGGAAATCGCGCGGTGGTGGGACATGCTTTTACATCAATGAAAGGTGGTGTACAGATGTAACAGTTTTAAAGAAGATGTGCTGTCCCGACCTAGAAGCACTGTTTATTAACTGTAAGCCTTTCTACTCGCCGCGTGAGTTCTGCTCGTTCATTCTCGTCAGTGTTTACATTCCTCCGCACGCGCACGCGGGCCTGGCGATACAGAAACTAGCCGATCAAATCACGGAAATCGAGCAACAACACCCGGACTCTGTTTTAATAATTCTCGGGGATTTTAACAAAGCAAAACTATCCCGCGAACTGCCAAAATATAGACAGCATGTTACATGTCCCACAAGAGACAGTAACATATTGGATCACTGCTATACCACAATAAAGGATGCATACCGCTCTGTCCAACGAGCAGCTTTGGGGCACTCTGACCACTGTTTGATTCATCTTATACCAACCTACAGGCAGAAACTGAAAACAGCCAAACCTGTATTAAGATCTGTGAAAAGATGGACTACCGAAACAGAGCGTGATCTACAAGCCTGTTTCGACCTCACTGACTGGAGTGTTTTTGAAGCTGCTGCAAACGATCTAGATGAGCTTACAGAAACTGTAACATCTTATATCAGTTTCTGTGAAGACATGTGCATTCCTACCAGGACTCAACTCACATACAACAATGACAAACCGTGGTTCACTGTAAAACTCAGACAGCTGCGTCAGGCCAAGGAGGTTGCTTACAGGAATGGGGAGAGGGCCTTGTATAAACAGGCCAAATACACACTGGAAAAGGAGATCAGAGTGGCAAAAAGGAACTATTCTGAGAAACTAAGGAGTCAGTTCTCTTCCAGCGACTCAGCATCCGTGTGGAAAAGTTTGAAAAACCTCACAAACTACAAGAAACCATCCCCCAGCACTGTAGACAACGAACGACTTGCAAACGACCTGAATGAGTTTTACTGCAGGTTTGAGAAAACACCCCACACCCACTCTGAACTGCTCTTCACACCACCATCAACACCTCCACCACACCCCGTCTCCCCAACACTTCAGTTCAGTGAAGATGATGTGCGCCATGTCTTCCAAAAACAGAAGAGGAAAAAAGCACCAGGCCCAGATTTTGTAACACCAGCCTGTCTACAATCCTGTGCTGACCAACTGGCCCCCATCTTCACCCTGATCTTCAACAGATCACTGGAGCTGTGTGAAGTGCCCTCCTGCTTTAAACGCTCCACCATCATCCCCATCCTAAAGAAACCCAAACTTACAGGACTTAATGACTACAGACCGGTGGCGCTAACATCTGTGGTCATGAAGTCTTTTGAAAAACTGGTGCTGGCCCACCTGAAGGACATCACTGAACCCTCACTGGACTCTCTTCAGTTTGCCTACAGAGCAAACAGGTCTGTGGATGATGCAGTCAATATGGGACTGCATTATGTTCTGCAACACCTAGACAGACCAGGGACCTATGTGAGGATCTTGTTTGTTGACTTCAGCTCGGCTTTCAACACTATCATCCCAAAACTTCTCCTGCCCAAATTAACTCAGCTCTCCGTGCCCAACTCTGTCTGTCAGTGGATCAACAGCTTCCTAACGGACAGGCAGCAGCTGGTGAAGCTGGGAAAATTCTCATCCAGTACCCGCACAATCAGCACTGGCGCCCCCCAGGGGTGTGTCCTCTCCCCTCTGCTCTTCTCCCTGTACACAAATGACTGCACCTCAAAGGACGCCTCTGTCACAATCTTGAAGTTTGCAGACGACACCACACTTATCGGCCTCATTCAGGACGGTGACGAGTCTGCTTACAGACAGGAGGTTAAGGAGCTGGCTGTCTGGTGCAGTCACAACAACCTGGAGCTGAACACGCTCAAAACAGTGGAGATGATAGTGGACTTCAGGAGAAACCCCCCTGCTCTCCCCCCACTGAGCATCATGGACAGCATTGTGGCAGCAGTGGAGTCATTCAGGTTCCTGGGCACCACCATCTCTCAGGATCTGAAGTGGGACACTCACATTGACTCCATTGTCAAAAAAGCTCAACAGAGGTTGTACTTCCTTCGTCAGCTGAGGAAGTTCAACCTTCCAAAGGAGCTGCTGAAACAGTTCTACACTTCCATCATTGAATCAGTCCTCTGCACTTCAATAACTGTCTGGTTTAGCTCAGCTACCAAATCCGACCTCCGAAGACTACGTCGAATAGTTCGGACTGCTGAGCGAATCACTGGTACAATCCTCCCTACTCTCCAAGAACTGTACTTATCCAGAGCAAGCAGAAGGGCTGCCAAAATCACTCTGGACCCCTCACACCCAGCACACTGCCTCTTTGAACTTTTACCTTCTGGTCGACGCTACAGAGCACTGTGCACCAGAACAGCCCGACACAGAAACAGTTTCTTCCCTCAGGCAATCCATCTCATGAACACTTGATGATAGTAATTATGGAACAAACATCACTACTGCTATACACTTTTTATACACAAACACTTATTTAACAACATATTTCACATGCTAATTTGCACATAACAGCTGCTGTTGTATATAGTAATATTCCTGTACATACACTTGTCAATTTGTATATTTGCATTTACTACAACTTTCATTTTTTAAATATATTTATTATCTGTTTTTTGTCCTGTCTCTGTAATTCTGTTGCACTGTAGAAGCTCTGTCACCAAAACAAATTCCTCGTATGTGTGAACATACCTGGCAATAAAGCTCTTTCTGATTCTGATTCTGATTCTGGTTTATGTTAAGTTTAGGCTTACAGTTAGATTTATGCTCTTCTACATGATTGTTAATCCAACTATTATTCCTCTCTGATTTTGGGAATAATTTACAGTTATGGTTGGGTTTAGGGGTAGGGAATAGGTATAGATTACATTTTCGAGCAAACATTATGTTCCAGAGTCAACATAGATGTTAATCCAGGAACGCATCGAACTTGGCAAAATCATGACATGCTTTTCATCACAGTGTGAAATGCCCATTTTCTCTAAACTGCATCTTTGTAGTTTACACAAATATTGGCATTACCCACTATAGCTTCAACGCAATTGTGGTATTTCCAACAGCTTGCGCATTAAAATCCATTTTCGCATGCAAAACTGCTTTCATCATGTAAATGAACAACGCTATGTAAATGATTCCCCGTATGTACATTTATCCCTCACAGCCTTGTTAAAATCAATTTACCATCTACCCCGACTAAGGCCCATTGTAGGTCAGGAAACGAAACTATTTCATAATTAATATCCTGCTATTAGAGTCAGAGTAGCATATTGACATTAGCATATTCATACAGCGTAAGGAGAGTACTCGGCTTTATTATTTTTTCATCATCACCTCTAAGCTGCCATAAAGCAAAGCAATGACTGGTTAATGTTTCAGCAGTCCTGTTACCCCGTAGGACTTGAATGAAGCTAATGAAGCTCACCGAAACAGGTATGCGCAGAGAGAGATTGTTTTAAGACTTCGCATCATTTAGATTTGTATTTATTAGATTTAACAGGGACAATGCTCATTAATCAACAGTAAAACTGTAAATAAGCCAGAGTTAGTACAAGGGCTAATTTTCATCTGACAGATTTTAAAAAAGGCAACCTAAAATTAAAAACATATTATTACACATAAAATATCAGTGAAGTTACATACAACAAAAATATAAAACAACTGATAAGAGTTTGGGTGGCAAAGTGGCTCAGTGGTTAGCACTGTCACCTCACACAGCAAGAAGGTCGCTGGTTCGAGTCCCGGCTGGGTCAGTTGGCATTCCTGTGTGAAGTTGCATGACCCCTGATGAATAAAGGGACTAAGCCGAAGGAAAATGAATGAATGAATAAATAAATGATATTCTAATAAATAATCAGAACATTTATTAAATGAAAATTAGATTCAAATAAATATCAAATATTCAAATACTACAAATGTGATGTGTAATGTACACTGGAAACACACGTCAGAACACCTGATTTGTGGAGTCCTTGCAAAGTTTAACTTTAATATAATAGTGTAAAGGGCGTCACTGTGGCGCAGTGGGTAGCACGATCACCTCACAGCAAGAAGGTCGCTGGTTCGAACCTCGGCTGGGTCAGTTGGCATCTCTGTGTGGAGTTTGCATGTTCTCCCTGTGTTCGCGTGGGTTTCCTCCGGGTGCTCCGGTTTTCCCCACAAGTCCAAAGACATGCGGTACAGGTGAATTGGGTAAGCTAAATTGGCCGTAGTGTATGTGTGTGAATGAATGAGAGTTGTTCATTTTAGTTTGGATCTTGTGAAATTATATTCATATCGCAATATATATCGTAGAAAAACAAAATATCACAATGTAATTTTTTTTTTTTATATCGTGCAGCCCTAATCACATTACGATATCGATGCTGAAATGATACATTGTGCAGCCTTAGTGGAAAGTGAACAAGTGGATGAGGAGGAAAAAGAAGCAGAAAAGGGAAAGGACTAAGAATGAGAGAGAGAGAGAGAGAGAGAGAGAGAGGTAGGTGTGTCTGACAGGGCATTGATTCATCTCTCCCAGTTGACGCATTGATCGGGTGGCCGTAGGTCTCGGTGTAAAAGCGTGAGGATTAACAGACTGTCCAGTGGTCATTAATTTGGAGGTTGGAATGAACTGCCCAAGACTGCTAAGTGTGCATCTCACTGAAGTGCGCAAGCGAGTGCAGGAATGCGCTGTGAACATGATCGTGTCTGTTGCATATTATTTGAGACTCTTGTGTGCTGTTGGGGATGTTTTCATTTACTCTGGGGTGATTTTGAGTCTTAATTTGGCCAGAACTTTCTCTGTGTTTCAGCAAATGGAATTATTTTTGGCAGGAAATCTTATTTTGATGCATATTTTGGAAAAATGCTTTGAAAGTTTTCAAAAGTTCAACAATGCACTCTGGGCACTCTGTTGGTGGCTGTTTTTGCCCCATTGACTTCCATTATAATTACATTATTTGATTGCAATCCATGACAGCATATAATCATGCATTCTTGAATGTTGATGGTTTTTCCTTTTGGGAAGAGGTAAAATTAGCAAATTTTTACTGTTGATCATCAGTTGCAGTGCAAAAAAAGCTTAGTTTTTGGAGTATATGGAGTATTGTGTGTGTGAGTGCATGTGTGCGCGTGTGCGCGTGTGTGTGTGTGTGTGTGTGTGTGTGTGTGTGTGTGTGTGTGTGTG
>CAIGQV010016735.1:5889838-5941875 GCA_903798115.1 Danio jaintianensis
GTGTGTGTGTGTGTGTGTGTGTGTGTGTGTGTGTGTGTGTGTGTGTGAGAGAGAGACCTTTGCACACTTACCTTGCACACTTACCATGTCTGAGAAAATCTAAATAATCAGCTCAGTTCTCAGAACATAGTTAACAAAGTAAGTGTATTTATGCACACACGTTATAATCTGCTGTTTTACTCCATAGAGCTCCATATAGAAGCCAGAAACTTTTTTGCACAGGCCTATCTAAAGGTTTAATGCTGCCAACTGATGATCAACAGTAAAAATGAGAATTCTTACCTCTTCCCAACAGGGAAAACCACTAACAATCAAGAATGCAGGATTATATGCTGTCATGCCTTTGCAATCAAAAAATTTCATTATAATGGAAGTCAATGGGGCAAAAACAGCCACAAACATAACAAAAGGGTAGTAAATTTGAACAGCACACAAAGCGTAAAGACTTGAAATGGCATTCAGAACTTAATGTCTGTAATCTGACATTTATGAGCCAAAAATAAATAAAAAATCTACCTGATATTATCTGTTGGATCTTTAATTGCTGTGTGGCAGATGGTTGGAGGGAAGCGATTTAAGGTTAAGAGGATTTGATCATGTCAGCTGTAAAGTAAAGTTGTTTTAGAGGTGGAACAAGTTATTATTACATTTAAAAAATGCTGGGTTGTTGTAACCCAATGTTGGGCCAAATATGGACGAAGCCAACCACTGGGTTTAAAAGTGTCATTTAAATTTGATTGATTAAATTAACCCAACATTTGTTCATATTTGAGTGGAAGTTTATTGCAATATCATAAATCACATATTTCTGACAGTAGACAGGTATCCATTACAGATTCTTGAGCTATGTTATAAATGTTGATATAAAACTACTGAAAATGTGTTTTCATTTAAAGATATTTAGTGATTTTTATTTTTTATGGAAGACAATGAATCTTGGTAGGTTAATGTTATTCAGTCATATATTTTTCCAAAGTTGACATACATGTTAGTGTATACAGCATTAATGGCAAGGAAAGGGCTTTATACTTGTCTACATATGAGGTGTTTCTTGGAGTTTGTAGTAGAGAAACGATGTGCAATGCAATAGGGCCCGCTGCATCATTCTCAAGAGAGCCAGTTTCTACAAATGAACACAAAACTGTAACTTTAAAGAACGATCATGTGATTATTATTATTTTTTTTTTGTGATTTCATTCGTTCATTTTCCTTTGGCTTAGTCCCTTTATTCATCAGGGGTCGCCACAGCGGAATTGAACCGCCAAATTATCCAGCATATGTTTTACACAGCGATGCCCTTCCAGCTGCAACCCAGTACTGGGAAACACCCATACACATTCACACACGTACACTACGGCCAATTTAGTTTATTCAATTCACCTATAGCGCATGTCTTTGGACTGTGGGGGAAACCGGAGCACCCGGAGGAAACCCACGCAAACACGGGGAGAACATGCAAACTCCACACAGAAATGCCAACTGACCCAGCCGGGACTCGAACCAGCAACCTTCTTGCTGCGAGGCGACAGTGCTAACCACTGAGCCACCGTGTCGCCCCTTGTTGTGATTTTGTTTTTTAATAATAATCATGTGACTTTTACATGTGACAAACAGTTTCCATTCCAGTTTTGCTAAATATTTTAATTATATAATTATATTTTACATATAATTCTATTTCTTTTTCTCACGTGAGTGAAAAAACGTATAGGGTGTTTTTGGGAAAATTAGGTTTCATTAGGCATATTTTCAATTTGTGCAATTAGTGTGTATTAGGAGTTTAAAGAGGGTTGTTTTTGACTTCATGGTAATCTTGCAGCATTTTTGATGTATATTTTATCTGATGTATATTTCAGGACCGGTCCAGTGCACTCAAAAACATTTAGGCCTAAATGTAATATTTATGTATTTTAATTCTATTTGTTAAAATCTATAAGAAATCAGTAAATCGGATGATAAATTGGTGATAAATATTCAAACATGCAGTTGCTGTGCATTTAAAGTATTCTGTTTTTATGAAGAACTGACAAATGTGCATTACATTAAAGGGATAGTTCACCTTAAAATGAACATTTGCTATTAAATTATTCACTCTCAGGCAATCCGATATGTGTGTTCCCTCTGTCCTCCAGTAGAACATTACAGAAGATTATTAGCTGAAATTATGGTCATTTGTCATTTCTAAAATGTAAGTCAGTGATTACCAGCACATTGAGAGTTAAAAAAATACATACAGGTAAAATAAAATTAATCCCGGTGGCTCCTGATGATCCACTGAGTTCTTATAAAGTAAAACAATCCATCTGTGAAATAAAAGCTGAATATAGCTGAAGCATTCAAGATAAATGCAAATAAGTACCAATTAGATGATAAATGCATCAATCTCTGTTGTACAAAAAATAACAATAATAAAAATTATGGAAACTGCTAACATGAACTAAGAATGAACAATACATCATTACTAAAATCCAAATTCATGCTTGTTAACATTATAATGCACTGAGAGTTAATATGAACTAACAATGAACAACTTTATTCCATGAGCTAACGTTCATTTATTCATTCATTCATTTTCCTTCGACTTGGTCTCTATTTCAGAGGTCGCCACAGCGCAATGAATCACTAACTATTCCAGCAAATGTTTTACACAGAAAATGCCCTTCCAGCTGCAACCCAGTACTGGGAAAAACACTCTTACACTCTCACATTCACACACACACTCGTACACTATGGACAATTTAGTTTCTTCAATTCACCTATATCGCATGTCTTTGGACTGTGGGGGAAACCGGAGCACCCTGAGGAAACCCACGCCAACACAGGGAGAACATGCAAACTTCACACAGAAATGCCAACTGGCCCAGTCGGGACTCGAACCAGCGACCTTTTTGCTGTGAGGCGACAGTGCTAACCACTGAGCCACTGTGCTGCCCTGAGCTAACATTAACAGAAATAAATAAATACTGTTATAAATGTATTGTTCATTGTTTGTTCATGTTAGTAAATGCATTAACTACTACAACCTAGTTCTTCTATATGACACTCAATCCCTTATGTACTTCCCTGGACAGTTATGGATATGGATTTATACACACTGGAAAACATCATAGATGCTAATGTATTTAATATTCCCATGTTATTGTGTGTGTGTTTTTCCTCCACTAAAACAAGTGTATTGCAGTCCTGGTTTCGGGTCTTGGAGTCTCTAATAAAGAGCTGATGAGTTGAATCAGGAGTGTTTGTTTAGGGAGACATCCAAAATGTGCAGTGTTGGCGGCACTCCAGGAGCAGAGCTGGGAAGCAGGTCTGTGTTTTATTAAAGTTTATCACTGGGATGTAACTTTCACCAAGCTGTGATTTTTCTTTTGAGCCAAATATAACAGTGGAGATCGAGATGTCTCCAACATGCAGTTTAGATGTTTTTTCAAGTGTCAAAAGAACAAGAACATGCTCATGGTTGCCATATTGTGAATATTTAGTAATATTGATAAAGGGTCTGTCCAAATACACACACTTGACCACTTACATTTATGTGACAAAATTAGAATATTGAATTTTATGGCTTTCCGTTTTCAACCCAGGCTTATTAAATTTATGTGCCCAGGGGGCGGTTGCACCAGCAGTGTGTAAGTTAAAACATAGCCTAGTTGTGACTTAAAGGGACACTAAGTTACAATTTACGCACTACTAAATATTTTTGTGTTGCCCCACTGAGCTTAGTTTAAACGTAACACTACGCTCCAACTAAATATTTACGGCAGCCTCTCCCCATGTATAACGGTAGAAAAGAGATGACGGCGAGATTAGTTTACCTTGGTCGTAGCTCACGATAATATTGAAGAATGATCTTCCTCTACTCACAGCCTTATTTTCCTCTCAAATCTCGCATTTTTTTTCAGTTGGTGAAAGAAGTTTATTTTTCTTTCAAGGAGTGTTTTCTGTTAATTGTATCCATCAATTAAAACGAGAATTTCTTCACGACTGAGTTTTTCTCTCTGCTCTTTTTTCTTTCACGTGTAGGATATAACAAAAATTCAAGTTTAATGTTTTGATACCTTCATGTGTATTTCCTGTGCATGCAGGTATGGGCATCGTCTGTTATTAGTGACTGACTGTAATATAATTTATAATTTAATTTTCATAGGACAGTTATATATAGATGCATTAGTTGCAGTATTTTAAAGCAGTTTAACGATTTAAATGCTTTTTATTGGTTATTATGTCATCCAATATGACGCATGACTTTACGGGACCTACTAACTACGGTTTGCCTTAAGAACATGTGGTGCAACCGAAGTAAGAACAATTTAGTTACAAACTAGCTATAGTTACTAAGCCCCTAGTGTGGACTTTACCTTCCAGTTTAAGAAAGAACTTACGAACAGCTGGTGCAACCCTACCCAGGGTTTCATTTTTGAGAACTGAGAAATACAGTTGAAGTCAGAATTATTAGCGCTCCTGAATTACTAGCCCCCCCTGTATATTTTCCCCTAATTTCTGTTTAACGGAAAGTTTTTTTTCAACACATTTCTAAACATAATAGTTTTAATAACTAATTTCTAATAACTGATTTCTTTTGTCTTTACATGATGACAGTACGTAATAATTTACTAGATATTTTTACAAGATACTAGTATTCAGCTTAAAGTGACATTTAAATGCTTAACTAGGTTAATTAGGTAAGTTAGGGTAATTAGGCAAATCAATGTATAACAGTAATTTGTTCTGTAGGGGTGGCGCGGTTAGCACTGTCACCTCACAGCAAGAAGGTTTCTGGTTCGAGCCTCGGCTGGGTCAGTTGGCATTTCATTTGGCATTGGTTGCAGCTGGAAGGGCATCCACTGCGTAGAACATGTGCTGAATAAGTTGGCGGTTCATTCCGCTGTGTCGACCCCAGATTAATAAAGGGACTAAGCCGAAAAGAAAATGAATGAATGAATTTGTTCTGTAGACAATCTAAAAAATATTGTTTGAGGGGTTTTAAAAAAATTTAAAACTGCTTTTATTCTAGTCGAAATAAAACAAACAAGACTTTCCCCAGAAGAAAAAATATTATAGGAAATACTGTGAAAAATTCCTTGCTCTGTTAAACATCATTTGGGAAATATTTGAAAAAGAAAAAAAGAAATCACAGGAGGGCAAATCATTTTGACTTCAACAGTATGTACATTTCTGCATATGTCCTTCTCATATGTGTCCATGAAAGCAGCCGGTTGGCTCATAATAAATTAGCTTGATATCGACTGACCCACCCACCATATTCCCTACACAACCCAAATGATAGATTTTCAAAAGCAAACTAAAAGCTTTTTTGGGGTTTCGTTTTTTTACCTGGTTTCTGGAATCGTCCTTCGCCAGATTCGAACCTACCGCACAAAACAGTCAGGCCAGAAAAGCTGTCCATATCTCCCCGTATCATTTGTCTTGCATGCAAAATGCACCCACAATATGTGATGATATGATAAAACTTACAATATGTACCCACAAGCACATATTTCTCGGTTCTCAAAAAGATGTCACTGGGCACGTTTTCCCAGTGAGCCTGTGTTGACTGTATCAGGACATCATAAAAAAAACTGTGGACATTGGCAGCTCTTATAAATTGGGAGATAAACCCTCAGATGATCAGCATCACATGACATATTTTATTTATTTAACAAAAATGAAGCCAAGATAGAAAAGCCAAACTGAGGACAGCCTGTGACTCAGATCCTGTAGATCCACTTTTAGCAGACTTGAAGTGCTCATTTTCTGGATGAGCTTCTCTCGGAGCATTCTGGAGGAGTTTTTCTTTTCAGTCAGGATGAGCTCTGGTCTATTGAACACCTTGATTTTAGTGTTTTTTTCTTCAGCTCTTCTGTTGTAGATTTGCTGCTGTGTTTGGGATCATTGTCTTCTTGCAGGACCTAGTTTTTACTTTATCTGTGGCACGAGTGTGTTCACACACGCACACACACACCTGAAGCTCCAGACCAACACACTGATCACACTTCTGCTGATCATCAGTTTATGCATTTGATTATCATTCACTGACTTATTTTTGTTAATGGTATATGTTGTTGTTCATCTCATGATTTATTGCCCAAATTTTTGTAAGACCTTTAAGAATTTTTTATATCTTGATATTAGGGCTGCACAATATTGGAAAAATCTGATATTGCGATATTTTATTTTTCTGCGATACATGTTGTGGTATGAATACAGTTTCACAAGATGGTTTGAATAGCACTATATGACGGTTGTCATTGTTTTGTTTTCACCCTTCTTAAAGTTTTTCCTTAAAACAAGCAAAATTATCTGCCAGTAGTGATGGGAAGTTCGGATCTTTTTACTGACTCTGACCTTTGAGTCTCGTTCATCGAGATGAACAAATCTTTTTTTGAGTCATTTCGTTCATTTCACCAAAATAACATTAAAATGTTACGAGATGCTTCCAAACACATCTACAACTAGCCCAAACGTTGATCACACTACAAACAAGTCATAACTAGAATGCTACTACAATGCAATGCTACTAAGAAAGAGAAAACAATCCTTCATTGTTTACCTGGTGTTTTGTCTATGATTAGCTCTGCTCAGCTCTTCTGGCATGTCTTCAAATTTGAGTCGTTCATTCACCTGACACTGACAGTCTCATATAAGCTTAACCAACGCATACAGTCTGAGCCGGAAACACCCACGATTAGTTCACTTTTTGAGTCTTTTGGTTTTTGAGTCGTTTGTTCATCACGTGACAGGATGTAAAGAGATGACTCAAGAGATGAACGAATCAAATCTTTTTCCGGCTTTAAATGCATATGATTGGCTTCTGTCTTTCCCGTGATGAACGAACGACTCAAACCGAGGGCTCGAGAGATGAACGGATCAAATCTTTTCCCGGCTCTGACTGCATATGATTGGCTTCTGTCTTTCACATGATGAACAAACGACTCAAACCTGATAGAGGACTACACTGGCAATATCTGCCAGTGAGGGAAGTAAAATAATCGTGTTTTTGCTTTGAAATGTAGATTTTTTTTGACTACAAACAAGACAAAATTAATGCAAGAAAAACCTTTTTTTGTGCATAATTTGTGTATAAATAATTAAATACAATTAATCTGTTACACCTCCAAATATCATACATTTTTGTGCCCAAATGTTTTAAACTCTCTTGAAATGCTCAGTCATAGTCCTTAAAAACACATGCAAATGATAAACTTTCACTCTATTATGGTTAAACTTAATAGAAGTGTGTTCTGTGGCTACTGCTCAACTATAGTTCAAACTCAACATTGCATATCTTGCGATGTGACTATTGCGGATGCGCACATTGCGATATCAATACTGAAACAACATATTGTGCAGCCCTACTTGATATGGAATAATTGGAATTTCATAAGGTGTCCTAACCTTTTTTTACATGACTGTATATTACTGTATATGATCACATGTCTTCAAGCCGATGTGAAATCTGCTTGTGTTCATATACTTTTGGATTAACCAATGGTGTTTTGTCTATGATTGGGACACACTTACAATTTAGTTTTGTAAAAATGTTTTTTGTACACATTTTGTACAACCCCAAATCAGAAAAAGTTGGCACAGTATGGAAAGCGCAAATAAAAAAGAAAGTAGTGATATCTAAATTTACTTCGACTTGTATTTCATTGCAGACAATACAATAAACATTATTAAATGTGTTCCTCATGATTTTGATTGTTTGTTTTTTTGTACATGTATTCCAATTTTAGTTCTTGCAACACATTTTTTAAAAGTTGGAACAGCAAAGCTTTTACCACTTTGTAATGTTGCCATTGCTTTTCACAACACTTAAAATACGTTTAGGGACTGAAGACACCAAGTGATGAAGTGTTTCAGGTGTAATTTTGTCCCATTCTTCTTGCTAACAAGTCTTAAGGTGGGCAACAGTACGGGGTCTTCGTTGTCACATTTTGTGCTTCAAAATGCGGCACACATTCTCTATTGGAGACAGGTCGGGGCTGCAGGCAGGCTAGTCAAGTGCCTGTATCCTCTTTGTACTTTGGACTTTGTAATGTGTGCAGAATGTGGTTTTGAATTGTCTTGTTGAAATATGCATGGGTCTTCCTGGAAAAGGCAGCAGCATATTGTGCTCCAAAACCTCTATGTACTTTTCAGCATTAATAGTGCCATCACAGAAGTGCAAGTTACCACTGACACAACCATGACAGACCCTGGCTTTTGCACTTGTTGCTGGTATTGGTGTTGTCTGCAATGAAATACAAGTCAAAGTAAATTTAGAACTCACTACTTCCAACTTTTTCTGATTTGGGGTTGTACTTTGCCCATTAAAATGAACTTTTGTTCACTAGTACTATGCATGATTTCAATTCATGTGATTAAAAACCAGCCTACTCATCTTAGTATAAATAAAATGTGCAACACTTTGTTTTACACACACCGATGTGACATAATTAAATTAACTTCCAACTGCATAGTTTTTTTTTTTTGAGCTTGTGAGCCTGATGAATTACGCATACCCTCAAATGCCTTGGAAACTTCCCTGGAGTGGTATTAGAGATTTAATGTGCATTAAAAGATTTATACCTGAGATGGTCTTGCACATTTACTTTACCATGCACTCAAGTGACCAAGGCTGCAGGGATATGTATTGGGACCGACCTAAGTTGCACAGCTCTGATTGAGTGTTTTGGTTTAGATGTCTTGAAATCTGGCAACCCTGATTACTTTAAGCACTTGTGGAGGCTCATTAGGTGCTACTGAGCGATAATAGAGCCATCAAATGACAAAACAATTTCAGGATAATTGACCTGTTGGCCGGATTAAAACACACAGAGTGCCTTTTTAGTTTGCCTTTGTGTTTTGAAGGTCAGAATTGAAATGAGCATTGAAGTGAGCGAAAGCATACAAACGAATGCTTGCTCTTTGAAACTTCCAGAAGTCGATCAGTCAATAAGGGAGAGTGATGGAGAGGTGGGCCGGAGCGGGGAGGACTGTTTGTCTGTTGTTCTCAATAAAGATTGGATTTACAATAACATTGCCTCCACCCCCCCTGTCCTCTCTCTCCTCCCTCTCACAACATTTTACAGTTCTTGGCTCCTGGATCTGCCCTATAAAACACCGTAAACATAAAATCCACAAGCACTTAGGAACTGTCCTTCCCAGAGCAGGGGTGGAGGGAGGGATAAACATCCTTTTTACGCCACTCGCCATCCATCGCTCTGTCAATCCACCCATCCATCTAGTTAGTGGGAGAGGATATACTGTCTTGTATAGGTTTATTAAGATGCATTACATTGTGAATAGTGCAATGTGATGGAAAAACACACACGCCCTTGTCGGTTGTGTGAGGGAAAAGAATAAAAAATGATTATTATTATTATGGGATGGTTATGATTATGGTTGCAAGTAGGGCTGCACGATTCTGGCTAAAATGAGAATCACGATTTTTTTTTTGCTTAAAATCAAGATCACGATTTTCTCACGATTCTGTGGATGTAAGTAAAGGTTAATATGACTAGGCTGTTATTATTTATTATTTCTCAAACATATGGTAAAACAACAATAATAATATTATGTGTAGGTCTACTGTTGGTTAAAATGCTAAATTTTGTATAGACTTGGAATAGTGGACATGAACAGACTTTAAATATGTCCTGATTGTTAATTCACAGTAAAGTGATGGCATCAAAATACAACTATTCATAATTCTGAAGTTGAATTATTATGTTTGAGACATATGCTTGTCATTGACAACATTATTATGCAATTTTTTTTCACTGGTAAAATGAGACATTTGTCATTATCAGATTCCCTCTTGCATTATATAGGCTAGAGTAGTTATACTGAACCAGTAAATATTTATTTAAATTTTCGCGATGAAAGAAAAAACATATCAAATGCTTGTCGTATTCATAACTTTAAAATGCGATATGATCATTTAAATGATGTACGCGCCGGTGTCACTTTCAGTTCCGAGTGCGGCTCATGGCTGCCATCACTTTGAGAAAAAAACACACACATACAAACGGCTCTCAAACGATCGCTTGGTGCAACAAACTGAACGTTATTTACAACTTTATCAGATGTTATTTACATCCTATGCAGGTTCTGTTCACTAAATAGGCATCATTGGCAGGCACGCGCGCGTCCTCTCTCGGTAGTAAACAAACAGCTTGCGGCCAGCTCACGTGTGATTTCGCGGCCCCGAATACATCATTACATTAAGACAGAAATGACATTTTTGGGTGAATTATACCTTATAAATACAGTATGTGACACTTTTAACGCCGTTTGGAGGTGTCCATGTTGCTGTGAAGACTTTTGCATCCGCCTTTCTCTCCTGACCATGAAAATATAATTGGCTGAATCGTAGAAAAGCAGAATTAAGATCGTGTGGAGGGTCAGAGTGAGATCGCGATCTTTTTTCGATTAATCGTGCAGCCCTAGTTGCAAGATATTGTGGAAAAACTGATGTTGCGATATTTTGTTTTTCTGCAATGTATATTGCAATATGAATACAATGTCTTAAATAGATCTATTCGGAATGAATTTATTCATTTGGATTGATCGGGATGATTCTGTAGGGGAGTGAATAATGCATAAAATATATGTCTGTTAGAACTGTCGCCTCACAGCAAGAAGGTCGCTGGTTCGAGTCCCGGCTGGGCCAGTTGGCGTTTCTGTGTGGAGTTTTCTCCGTGTTGGCGTGGGTTTCCTCCAGGTGCTCCGGTTTCCCCCACAGTCCATGAGTCAATTAGATGAACTAAATTGGCCTTAGTGCATGAGTGTGTATGGGTGTTTCCCAGTACTTGGTTGTGGCTGGAAGCCACAGCGGAATGAACCGCCAACTTATCACACTCATACACTACAGCCAATTTAGTTTATTCAAAAAAATGACAACTGGCCCAGCCGGGACTCGAACCAGCAGCCTTCTTGCTGTGAGGTGACAGTGCTAACCGCTGAGCCACCATGCCGCCTAATTTTCCTATTCAAAGTTTGACTCCTCCGTAGTTGCATTGTGTACCAACACCGATGTAAAATGTAAAGTTGCTTTATTTTCTAGGCTGATAAGGCTTGGAACTACACTCTCATTCTGGCGTAATAATCAAGGAACTTGTATTGCTGCTGTTATTATTAAGATTTTCAGGTGTTGCATAATAGCATTTCACCTGCTGCAGGCATGGTACGGTAGCAAAGTTAATTGAATATTATGCCCAAATGAGAGTATAGTTCCTAGACATATCAGCATAGAAAATAGCAACTTTTTTCATTCGATGATCTTTGGTACACGATTCAACCTCTTTTTTTTTTGAGCGAGATGCTAATGGTCTAATCCGATTCAATGATCTCTGCTAAACTAAGCTAAAAGTGCTCGGCCAGACCAGGAGATCAGCTGAATGGATTCAAAAATGGTGAATCTCGTCTGTTTAAATGTTAGCCTATTTCCTAAAAAAGTGGAGTGTTCCTTTAAAAACACATCCAAACGAAAAATGTTCACTCTGTTAGGATTCAAATTTGCAATGCCTCCACAAATAATGTGTTCTAAATGAGGTTTATGGGTAATTATAATCCCAACTCGACATTGCAGATGTGACTATTCCATATCGGTGCTGAAACAATATAGTGTGCAGCCATTGTAGCATCCTAACCTTGCAACAGAATCAACAATGTTGTTTAATTAAGATTATTTGGAGTGTTGCTGCAGCATGTTTGCTCATGGGAGAAATTGCATTTGCTTCCATGTTTATTCATATTCCACTGGGACGAGAGTCAATATTCCATCCAGACACAGATTGCAGATAGCAGTGACGAGTTTTTATTCATTCATTCATTCATTTTCCTTTGGCTTAGTCCCTTATTTATCAGGGGTCACCACAGCGGAATGAACCATCAACTATTCCGGCACATGTTTTACACAGCGGATGCTCTTTCAGCTGAAACCCAGTACTGGGAAAAACACACACACACACACACACACACACACACACACACACACACACACACACACACACACACACACACACACACACTCACACTCACACTCACTCACTCTACGGCCAATTTAATTCATCCAATTCACTTATCGCATGTCTTCGGACTGTGGGGGAAACCGGAGCACCCGGAGGAAACCCACGCCAACCAGGGGAAGAACATGCAAACTCCACACAGAAATGCCAACTGGCCCAGCCGGGACTCGAACCAGCGACCTTCTTGCTGTGTGGTGACAGTGCTAACCGCTGAGCCATCATGCTGCCTAGTTTTTATTATATTTCTTTAAAAAAATGTAAAGAAAAAGGAATTTCTGCATTAGAAAAAGCATCTAAAGGGTGAATGCTATTTCTTTTTTTACGTTTCTGCTTTTTGACTGACAGTGGAATAATCTAGAAAGCCCCAAGATGTGTTTTGCAAAACTCTATCTTTACCCTCAGCCTGAAAAATAGCCCCACAGATAGAACAGAGAGCGGCATGACGGAGGATGAGAACGAATGCGGTAATGCTGCATCTCTGCCTGCGCAGTTTTCGACTTCACTGCCGGGTAAGAAGACGGTATGCATAATTCACACCGATATGTCTTCCTTTCACAGAAAGCTTGTGATATTCGCACAGCTTTAGCGGGGAGTGTGGATAGCGACACACGGGCGTATGTAAAATGTGTAGACATCTCTAAATAGGTCTGAAAATGCAGCTTATTTGTCAAAGAGCATAAGCCATTAAATCTGTTATCTGTTGCAAATGAAGCTCAGCATCCTTAGCTGGTGGTTCAGACCCCTCTCACCAGCGTAGGCGAATTTAAAATGAGTTCACACTGAGAAATCTCACATCTCTCAGCATATGCCACATTGTTGCTAATTAGAAACCAAGCTTGTCGGAGGGAAATGGTTGTCACATGCACAACCCTAATAAATTCATTCTGTCGGCGTCGCTTAGAAAATTTCATTTCATCCAAATGGCTTTTCTTTTATGCAGCCGGTTTGGTTTGCTTTGTTGGAAATTGCGGCAATTTGAAAGCAGAGGAAGAGAGAGAGAGAAAAAAAAGATTTAAGCACGCGCGTGATTAAATGAAAATGAACTGAATGAGAATCTGAAATGTTTTAGAGCTTCCAGAAAATCCCAAACGCAAGAACTGGGTTTGAATTCTCTTTGAGAACTCGTCTTGTATGGGTTTATTAAGATGCGTTACTTTGGGATTAGTGCAATGTGATGGAAAAACTACATTCGCTTGTGAGTGAAAAGAATGGAAGAAATTATGGGATGGTTGTGATTAGGGTTGCACAATATTGGAAAAAAAACTGACATTGCGATATTTTGTTTTCTGCAATATATATTTTCTGCAATATGAATACAGTTTTACCAGATAGATCTGTGTGGAAATAATTCATTCATTTGGATTGATTGGGATGATACTGTAAGTGGGTGAATAATGTGTTAAATATAATTACTAGCATAGGTGAATACAATGGAGTAAACGTTTACATGGTTTTGTGGAGAGTCTAAAATAAGAATACTTTATATTAATCACTGTATTAATAATTAAAAGTGATTAATCATTGTTAAAGCTACAAACTTCATAATCTCTTGTGTCAAAGTGGTTTAAATTTGCTTGAAATTGCACACAGTCACAGTATATGTATATATATATTAGGGCTGCACAATATTGGAAAAAAACCTGACACTTATATATTTTGTTTTTTTGCACTATATAATATGAACAAAAGTTCACCAGATGGCTTAAATAGATTTATTTGGAGAGAATTCATGTTTTATGCATTATTAATGAGTGAATAATGCATAAAATATAGTAAACGAATTACTAGCATACACTTAAAAAATTACATTTGCGATTTGCTCAAACTACTTATTTTAAATGAGCTGAAACAACATAAGTTTTTTTTTTGGGACAACTTAATTGTTTCATGTTCAATCCACTTAAATTTGTCAAAACTAATAAGCTAACTTAATTTCTTCATGTTGTGCCAACACAAATGAAATAAACAGTGCATTACATGGTTTTCTGGAGAGTCTAAAATAATAACACTTTATATTTTTCACTGTTTAAATAATTAAAAACCGGTGGCACGATGGCTCAATGGTTAGCACTGTCGCCTCACAGCAAGAAGGTCGCTGGTTCGAGTCCTGGCCAGTTGACATTTCTGTGTGAAGTTTGCATGTTCTCCCCGTGTTGGCGTGGGTTTCCTCCGGGTGCTCCGGTTTCCCCCATAGTCCAAAGACATGCGCTATAGGTGAATTGAATAATTGGCCATAGTGTATGAGTGTGTGTTTGAATGAGTGTGTATGGGTGTTTGGGAAGGGCACCCGCTGCATAAAACATATGCTGGAATAGTTGGTGGTTCATTCTGCTGTGGCGACCTCTGAAATGAATAATGCTGAAGGAAAATGAATGAATGAACAATTAAAAATGATTAATCATTATTAAAGCTACAAACATTTTAATCTCTTCTGTCCAAATGGTTTAAATTAGTTTGAGATCTCACACAGTAACAGGCCTTAAAAACACATCCAAATTCAAATTATTTGGCTTTTCTTTTATGCCGCCGATGTTGAAAATTTCAGCATTTTGAAAAGCAAAAAACTAAAATAAAAAACAATTTAAGCATGCACCAAATGAAAACGAGAATCTTTTTAGAGCGTCTAGAAAATCCCAAACGCAAGAACTGGGTTTGAATTCTGTTTGATGCCCGAGGCTTTGGAATCGGTTACTGAACTTTTAATGGTATGAATGATTTAGGATTGGAAAAAAAGCAGAAGATCTGAGCACGTTTGCAAAATGGCAGCCCCCGAAGCAATTATTTCAGGCCTCGTTAAAAGCCTCCCACCTATACCATTCTCTCACAATCAATCGGCACTTTAGCTCCAATGAAGGAATGTGAAATTGTTGGTCTCCTCTCAGTCTAATTAGCTTAATTGACCCGATGTGGTAAATGCAGTGAAAAAGAAGCATGCCGGTTCATCAGGGACAACTTTTTTTTTTTCCCCCTCTGCTGTTTGGATAGGCGCAGTCGTGTAATTCTAATTCTCACTTTGGCTTTTCCTATAGGTGCAATCTCAGGAGTTTGATTCGCCAGTAATTGGGACTTGTCAAACTCTGGACTTAATTGTTGGGTATTGTGAAGCTGGCCTTTTAAAACTGGTAATTTTAGCTACTTTCAGGGTCTTTGGCAGATCATTACGGACGGTGTATCCTCTCTATATGTCAGTGTCTGCACCAATCATACGCTTAGTAACACTCAATAATTTGATGCTGCTGTGAATTGTAAATCGCTGCGAAAGAAGACGCTGTTTTCCAATTATCTAGAATTACATTAATTTGAGAAATGGGTTGGGGAACAGGTGCGAATAGCTAATTGAACTGTACGCTGTCTGCGAATCGGCGCCGAGGACACAGCATGTTCTTTTATGTACACATTAAGCTATTGAGGAGCTGGTGTTTAAAGCCCATTCGCTCTTGGATACTGTATGCTGCGCTCCCCCCCTCTCATTATATTGATCTCTGCTTTGCTTACACAGGCATTACCACACTCTCCAGATTGGAGGCATGTTTGCTCTTAGACAGACACTAGCCAGGCTTTTCCTTATTCACTGTAACAGCAGATATTAGTGGTGTAATGAACACTAAAATGATGGTTTGGTTTGTACCCCAGTTTTAAAGGCAGCTGGTACAGTTTTTTGTTTTTACTAAACAGTGGTTCACTGGAAAAAAAAATGTGGATCTATATATAGGCAAGTCAGAAATTCTTTATATACACATACCCCTGGCAGATTCTGACTTTAAGTTACTTTTATTCAACCAGCACGTTTTTTCTTTTGACCATAAATGACATAGGTTTCTCCTGAAGGATAATAAGATGATGTACAAGAGGCATCATTGCAGAAAAAAAAAAAAATCTCAGCTTTTATTTACATTTGAATAAAAACTTCAAGTCAGAATTAGGCAGGGGTATGAATGATTTCAAGCTTCACTGTGTAAATGTTTACAATGGACCCTTTTCAAAAGCCTGTTATGACGCTTTTAACGGTCATCAGCATCTTAAATCCTTGAAAGTTTTTAATATTTAGATTTTTTTTAAAGAAACATATGAACATTTATATGCATTTATGTATGTATTATATCATCTTTGCGTCAAATTACAAAAAATGAATTACTGCTTATGTGAGGTGTTTCTAATGCAGCGCCTATGGGGCTGAGAGTAAATTTGACGTTGTTCTCTCTTCTGGCTGCAGTTCTCAGTCTCACACTATATTTTTCCTTTTTCTGAAAGTCTTGATAACACCATCGTGGAGTTTTTCTTTTATTATTTCAGCAAATAGGATTGTAAAAAATTATTTGCTGTACTCTCCCATTCACTGCGCTCTAAGTTTGCCCAGCTATGACGCCTTCCGCTACTGAGAAACCCAGAAATGTGAAAAGGGTCTATTTTTGGTAACACTTTATTTTAAGGTGTCCTTCACTCTTAAAAAAAATAATGATTGGTTGTTTTGACCCAATGTTGTGGCAAATATGGACAAACCCAACTGTTGGGTTAAAAACTTGTTTAAATTTAAATGAAAAAAGTAACTCAACATTGGGTTTGCCCATATTTGACTCAACGTCAGGTTAAAACAGCACTCAAAAAATGACTTTTGCTGCTTCACAGTTCTTGATTTTCTTTTGGTTTTATGTTCAATCCACGTAAATTTGTAAAAACAATTAAGTGAACTTAATAGATTTGTGTTGGGACAACATGAAGGAATTGTGTGAAACCCAGCGTTTTTTACATTGAACCCAGCATTTTTAGAGGTTTGTTACACTGTACATTGCATTTACTTTTTATTATGTAATTACAATTGATTATGCATAATTACATGCAACTAAACCTAATCCGCGTTTTAACCCTAACCCTTGCTATTGCTCAGTAGTTTAATCTTTAAAAAATGCTCTTTTAACCCAATTCTAATTTAATTTCAATTTAATTGAAATTAACTCAACATCCATATTTGACACAACATTGGATAACAACAACCCAGCATTTTCATAGTGTGCACTCTGTAACAACAATCAAATTAATTTTGCTGCTTATAAAATGATTTGAAACAACACAATTCTCATGTTTTTTTTTTGGGTGGGCAACTTAATTGTTTCATGTTCAATCCACTTAAATTTGTAAAAAAACGATTAAGTTAACTTAAGCAATTTGTGTTGGGACAACATTAAGGAATTGTCTTAAGGATACCCTATTACTTGCACATAATATTAAGCTAGAATTGTAAAAACCTCAAATTAAGTTTGGTTTAAATTTTTAAGTTGCTTTTTTAAAATCCATTTAATAACCCAAGATTTGGGCATGTCCATTTTTTTGCACAAATTTAGGTGTAAAATCCCGACATTTTTTTAGAGTGTAAAATTTCTGTTGTTACTAAAACCTTGGAAAGTGTAAATATAATGATACATGATTTACAAGCCATTTTATTGTCCTTTTCTGCAGTTGAAACAGTAATAGGATGATCAAAACTGCATTTATTAGTAGTATATCTTGATAAATTGGCCTGAATTTGAAAGATTTAGTATTGAAAGTGACCAAACACAAAGCTTTTTGCAATTAATGCACTTGAAAAAAACATAAATATTAAATTTGGGACTGAAGAATTGATGCTGATTCATTAAAATGTAGATTTTGCATGTTTGTTGGGTACTCAAGCATACTGAAACGAAAGAGCTGCACCAAAAATGTCAATTTCTAAATTTAAGTGTAAATTTAGGGTAATGCCTGTCAATGCCATCCCGAGATTTTCTCAACATTTTTAACTTCATTAAACCCATAGATATATACACTAGATGTCTTCTACGCTATTGTTGTCTATTGGAAGGAATGCGTCAATAAAGCCACCATTTTGGTACAGGGTAGCGCTCCTTTGAAATGAATGTGGGACCAATGTGCAGTGGTGGATCCATAGATATTTACACATATATACATACATCTATGATGGGGAGTTTTCCCGGTGGTCAGTATGCAAATAGTTTTTTAAATTATGAAAATTATTTTGCATCACTTTTCTACATTGATTTAGTGCGAGTTGGTGCTACTTTGCCTTATGGTCAGTGCAGTAAATGACTGTATTATCATTAATAACGTTACTTGTTGAGCACAAAAGTTCGTAACTTACAAAAATCGTAAAAAACGAAATCTTACCTATGAAATGTTCTGCCTTTATGCTTTGTTTACTCTGTACCAATATGGTGGCAGTATTGATGCATGCTCAGGGCCCATATGTGATATCCATACCTGTCAACCCTCCCGTTTTTCCCGGGATTCTCCCGTATTCTACAGTTTTATCCCGCTATCATCCCATAAAGTTATTTTCCCGTATTTCTCACATATTTTTAATCTTTCTATGAAGGGTGGCAATAAACATTAAAGAGACAATCCTCCCTATGCGCAACCCATACCGCCGAACCACCAGGCGACGCCCCTTGCTCTTAAATCTGAATTTGTTCTGTGCTTTCATTTTATTTAACATTTTATTTAGAAAACACTTTGAAATAAATATAAAAATGGCAGGATTGCCTTCTTTTCCATTACAGGCGCCGTTACCTCTCTATGCAATCCTCAAAACAGTCAGTTCATGTAACGGTGCGTGACGCGCTCCATAGAGATAAATAGACACTCTTTTCCGCACAGATTCTGTACATGCGATTTGAAGTGGAGTGAAAGTGGACACTCTGGGTTTTGGGTGCGTGTTTGAACAGACATATACACATAATAATAATAATAATAATAATAATAATAATATTTAAACATGTCGATCTTGGTGGGTTTTCTTCTAAACACAACAAATTTTGTCTTAAATGAGCATGAACAGTTAGCAAAGCAAATCAAATGCTTTCATTATAGATCTGTGCACTTTTAAAGTGACACCTCTGTTATTTAATGTGATCAAACGAAAAATCTGAATGAGAGCTTCATTCGCTGCTCAGAAGGTTTAAGTTATACAGTGAAGAAATGCTTAATGAGATTTGATAACTTGATTCAGTTTCCTTTATAATAGCTATTATAAAGCTATATATATATATATATATATATATATATAAATAGCTTTCCTTTATTTGCACATCCCACTGTTGACAGGTATGGTGATATCTAATGTATATATCAATGCATTACACCCCTACGAACTGACAAGAAGATTTAAGTCATATAGATTATAAATGTATCAACTACATGCACATCAAGTGTTTCATCACAACTTTTAATGATACATATATCAATGAAAAAGATAACAAGCTTGGTTTACTATTCATCATGATGGTTTTCCATATCTATAACGAGAGAAAGAAGAAATTTACATGTACTACTTGCTTGAATAGTTCACTTTTAAAATGCATCAGAAAAGGCTGGAAAATTGCAAATCCGGTACGGATATCATTTTAGTCCTCCTACATTTCTACTCTTCCGACTAATGCTGCATTTAAGTCACACAAAGTCAGACTGTGAAAAAAAGAAAAGAAAAGTGGATTGTCTTTAATCAGTTATAAAGACCTTTGTTCTCTCTCTTCCTTATTAGCCCACACACAAGATGCAGAGGTTCACAGTGTTACATATTTTATTAATCCCTGATTTCTGTTTTTCCTGCACCTCAGGGGTTTAGATACACACAGCATTTCACACACAAAAGTTGTAATGAGCTGACACGCTAAAATGTTATCCCATCATTTATCATCTGCTTTTATAAATTTGGTGCTACTGATATTCTCTTGTATGTTCTGTATCAACAAGCTCTGGCCTTTAGTGTTTTTTTTTTACATGCTAAATCGAGTGCGTTTTCTATGTCAGCCTGTCAGTTTGGGTTGATTCATCAATTAGGGTTGACCCCTTTCATGATTGTCTTTAAGTGCCTCTTTTCTATTTAGCTTCAGGTCATTCCTTTCGTCGTCATTTAAAAGCGGTTGTCTTTTGTTGAGCAGGTGAAACTACAGAGCTCCGCAAATTTCATTTTACAGTTCCTGAAACCTCCGTGGTCTATGGAAAATGTGAATTTTTTTCTTTTTTCAAACATAAGACATCCACTTTTTCAGCGTCTTATTTTTTTAGACAAATTTCCTTTGTGAACATGAAACCTTTTTCTGTGCCTTCGTCTCTTTCCTTCTCTTTCCCTTTGTCTCCTTCTACCCCACTTTTCTCACTCTCATTAAAAGAAAAGAAACCCAGTAGCAATTTGAGGTCTTTCATTGTCAAAACCATTATCACCACTGTCAGCTCCCTGGGTTGGGAACAAAGTCCTCGTGCTGCGTGCAAAAGAAATAGAGAAAAAAAAGGAAAAGCCCATAAAAGGAGGGAGAGAGAACTGAGAATTAGATTTTGAATATTACCCCCAAAATGATTTGCTTTTTTATCGTAATCATCATCAGTATCTCCCCAGAATGGAAAGGCATTATTTTTCCCCAGTGCATATGTGTGTATATATACACAGTAAAGTCCAGGTAGTAAATCTATAACCATACGAACCTGGTCCCCAGTCTCATCATCATCACCATCATGCTAACCCTTAACATGAGCTAGTTTTAGGACACTGATAATCATTGGTACTAAGATGTAAAAACAGCTTCAATTATCATCTGAATATTGGATAACATCAACACCAAGAGTGGTATCCCTGGCACTTTCTGACTATTATAGGTGTTTTTAAGCTATTTTTTTGAACAATGTTTTGAAAACAGACTAAAGGAGGCACAAAGGGTACTTTGGAATAGGGGTGTGCCGAATGAAAACCTGCTTTAAGGAACCATGTTAATGATTACATCACTTGTTTTTCTGCTGTACATTGTCCGTATAGCGTTTAACACCTGATTTTTAAATGGTTAATTAAGTACTTGCTATCTCATACATGCAGTAAAGTCACTTAAAGGGACAGTACACAGAAAAATGACAATTTACTCACCGTTTACTCCCTCTAAAGTAGTTCCATACCTTTCAGTTTCTTTTTCTGTTAAACACAAAATAAGATCTTTTAAAGAATGTTGGAAACTGATAGCCAGTCTCATCCATAGTAGGAAAATATTATTCAACGTTCTTCAAAAGGTGTTCAACAGAATAAGAAACTCAGATTCAAAGCAAGTTTAGGGTGAGGGAATGATGACAAAATCCTGATTTTCGTTTTAAATGCTAGTTATTATACCAATATTCCAATGGTATGAAAGTATAAATATTGTAATTAAAAACAACATCTTAGATCCAGTAATAACATTTTGTATTTGGTGGATGAGGGAAACGGTTCTCATAGAATCGGCACACCCCTACTTTAGATCCTAGGGAAAAGAGCCCTTACCCAACTGCTTTACCTGAAGACAGAAACAGAACAGGTAAGGGTTTATTAAAAAAAGGCTATCACGTGTATGAATAATCTATGTCTGGTATTCCCCCTTCTCTGTACCCTCGGTTTGTTCCATAGCCTGGATTTCCTGTGTGGTTCAGGGTGCTCCTGTAGAGAGTTGCATTATTAGAGGGAAAGATAGTATGGATGTATGTCATATCCTCAACTTTTGCCTTGGGCTGCAAAGGCTGTTGGGCAGACATTGGTGTCATTTGAAAGCCGTGAGCCCTGATTTCTAGAATTGATGTGTCTTTTATGGTTCCAGACTCAACATAGTCATCATAATGTTTGCTGGCATCTCGAGATCCGACTACATCTCTGCCATATATAGAATGATCACCTGGCGCAAGGTACCCCGCACGGTGTCCATACCAGCAGAAGATGCCAAAAATTAAGAACAAAGACACCAATGCTGTTGCACCTCCTATTATTCCAGCAAGTGGTAGGGCTGACAGTGCGTCAGTTCCTCGATCGCTGTCCTGGTCTGACATTGGCTGCTCTAGGGGATCAGTTTCTGTTTTGGCACAAGCTGGGTGCTCATGCTCTGAGTTCGTGTTTATGTTTAACCCCCCAGTGGCTGTGAAAGAGGTTCTTTTACCATCGTTTCCAGAGAGAGGCACCAAGCAGATGATATAACTGGACTGGGGCTGTAGTTGCGTAAGTAAATACTCACGGCGATCCCCTGGCACAAGTGTTTCTGTGATTGACCCCATTGCAGGACTGTTGCCTAATCGCAACCAGGAAAGTCTGAAGGAGGGCACTGGCTGTGCAGCCTGCCATGTAATGTGGACTGTCTCTGGTGTGAGAGGCTTTACACTGATTAGTAATGATTTACTAGCAACCCCGTTTCCACCTCCGAGACTGTCCTGACCCATGTCCGAATACTTGTGTCCTGGTCGTCTGGATCTGAGGGTGAAGAGAGAGCCCTGTGGAAGTGGGGGGGTCGTCGTAACTGGTGGTTGTGTTGGAAAATATCCCTTCTCCTTTTTGGCGACCTCATTTCCAATCATTCCTCCAGCAGCATCGACACTGACCTCGCAGTCTTCCAGTTGACTGCTAAGGTCCCTTAGTGCCATGCCTCTTAGTCTCTCTGGTGCATGGCATGTTAAACCTCTTACAGTCACAGATGAACCTCGCTCATGCAGCCAGTCGTGAAGCCAGCGGAGGTTGCAGCCACAGTACCATGGATTTCCTCGTACAAGTAATTGTGAAAGGCTGTCTAAATCTTTAAATAAACCCCTCGGAAGAGTCGTCAAGTTGTTACCAGATATGTCCAGTTTCTGTAGCCTCCGCATGCCATCTAGGGAGCCTCGAGGCATGTGGGCTATAGCATTGTCCTGCAGATAGAGCCTAAGGAGATGCAAACTTGGAAGGTTTAACGGTGGTGCCTGTAATGAGTTACGAACCAGAGAGAGCTCTGTGAGATTGGACAGCCGCGAGAATGTGTCATCTGCAATTCGTTGATTTGCCAGCAGATTTCCATCCAAGAAGAGACGCCGTAGAGAGGAGAGACCTCGAAAAGCATGCGTTGGAATGGTTGAAATGCGATTGTCATCTAAACGGAGTTCCTCCAGGGATGCAGGCAATCCCGATGGTATACTTGAGAGGTGGTTGCGTGACAAGAAAAGAAGACGCAGCCTCGGATTGTTGGTGAAGGCTTTGTCTTCTATGCTCACAGTGGAAATTGAATTGTCATCCATGTGAAGCTTCTCCAGCAAGGGGAGCCGTGCAAGGGCAGAACGCGGTAAAGTTCGTATGTTGTTGTCCTGTAGGTGAAGTTCTCGTAACGACGGAGGCAGATGTGTCGGAAAATCGTCAAGTTCATTATCATAGAGGTAAACTACTCTCACAGTCAGTCGTCGCTCTAATGATGTCGGTAGCCCAGCATTGTCTATGCGGTTGTTTTGGAGATAGAGCACAGCTGCTGTTAATGGTAATGGAGGGATGAGAGTCAAGCCACGGTCATTGCAGTAAATGAAGCCATCGTCGCACCTGCACGCTGATGGACATGGCACTTCTCCCTGTAGCTCCGCTTCCCCGAGAGCTGCTTCAGCGGCGGCTGCTGTAGCTGCAGCAAATTCCAGCACTTCAACAAGTAACGTCAGGCATAGGAGAAGTAGAAACAACCAGTCGCGGAGTTCAACAAGGCTCTCCGTGGCCATAATTCCAGGCAGTGTACCCCACGCCCTCTGCAGAGTTAATGCAACCCAATGTCTCTGAAGTCAGTATTCTTGGTCCGTGTGCACAGCTCTTTCTTTGCCTTCTTTGCTTTCAATCACAGGCCCTGTGGGAAATATAGAAAAGATTTTTGGGCTAAGAATTTTTCAAAACACAGAGGTTACATGTTTTAGACTCCTGTGCAATTATGAATCTGTAATATATTATACTGTCGGATAGGCTTCTGCCAGTATCAAATTTTCTTTTTGCGATTAATTGCTGACACTTTTACGGTATACGTTATTGTCACAATATTGACCTGAGATGCAAAAAAGGTTAATTTATAACCAAAAATACTTGGTGTATGGTTTTATTGTGTATATACATGTACAGAGTAATCAAATACTTCATCCAAATTAAATTGCAAAAGGATTATAAAGTATGGTTGTCATGATACTGGAATTCGGTACCAATCCATACGGAAATTTTAAAAACGTCCATTTTCCGCTAACATTTGAGCGCTACTGAGCACGTTCTTAAACAGCACTGATTTGCCATTGTGTTCACGTGCTCAACAGAAATGACTGATTGGCTGTGAAGGTCATCAGTTCAGCAAACTCACCGCTGTTTACTGAGTGTAACCACAGATACAGGGACACTGGAGCATTTCAAAGTCACGTCGATCAGCTGCTTACAGACAAACTAACATACGAGCGATCCGCTGATTAATCGCGACTTTAAAACGCTCCAGTGTCTCTGTATCTGTGGTTACACTCAGTAAACAGCGGTGAGTTTGGTGAACTGATGACCTTCACGGCCAATCACAGTCACTTCTGTTGAGCACATGAACACAATGGCAAATCAGCGGTGTTAAAGAACGTGCTCAACAGCGCTCAAATGTTAGCGGGAAATGGACGTTTTTAAAATTTCAGTATCGATTGGAACCGAATTCCAGTATCATGACAACCCTAGATTAAAGTAGATAACACTATACAGTAAAGCCTGATTAATAAATGTAAATTTAAGGATTAAAATCAACAGTGAGAAAAAGACAGATTTATTACAGCTACTATGTTAATAGTAGTAAAAAAAAATACAACAGAATTTTTATTAATAATTAATTCCATTTTATAAATTGATTTCGAGTTGTAAACAAATTATGACTGTATTTTATTAGGCTTTAACACGTTAGGCTTTAACTAAGAAATGACCAAGATTAATAAAAGCTTTTTTTGTTTTCATCGTGAGTTTAGTTAAATTAACTAATGTTAGCTACTGGAGACTTATTGCACAGTGTTAATGTACAATAGCCCTATTTCTATCAAAATTTCAGCATGTAGCAGGCCAGATTAACATGTGAAAATGTTAATGGTTGAATGAACTATTAAGCTAAAAGTTGAAATAATAAATAATTATTCACTGTATTTTAAAGAGCCCATATCGGTGTCTACTGTTGGACTTTAACAGGACTTCTACTTAAAATTGAAAAACACTGCAAGGTTGTAAGAGGTTAGTAAGCAAAAGCAGTGAGAATCAGTCAAGCTGAACGGCTTTCTAGATAACCTTAACAGAGCAGCTGACAGGTAGGGAGCATTAGAAAGAATTGTTGAAATAAAAAAAAGAGGATTGAATGAGAAAGTGAGATGGATTGTGTTTGAGCTGAATAAATGAGTAGTGTGGAAGGAGCTGAATGTAGCTAATGCATCGCTGCATTATACACTGAAAATTGTAGGTGTGATGAGGTGGTTCTGAACTTATATTAAAATGTGATTGACATTTCAGTTCCTGGAAAAACAATTACAGGTTTATTCCTGGATTGACCTTAAGTCGTATTACAATTCAGATGTAACAGGGAAACGGTGTTGGAATAAATCACTAGTTTAATTTTAGCTCAAGTTTTTGAAAGTTCACAGAAGGGTCAGATGGATAGAGCGCTCATTTTTTCGGTCTGATTTGCAATTGAGATTCAGATGAAAACCACAGACGTTTACAACAAATTGACATGCATAATGGATGCCGTTTCTTGGTTGTTATTGTTTTCAAAATAGCATGAATTATTCAGAGAGACTACATGGAATACCCAACAGAGATTTCACTCTGTGTTTAACCAGTCATTGACTAGATGACCGGGGATTGTGTGATTTCTCTACAAGCATCGTTTCTGACTCTGATCAATGTTAAACAGAAGAAGAAAGGCAAAGAATATTTGCTACTTAGCTGGGAAATTCATTCATTTTCCTTCGGCTTAGTCTCTTATTTATCAGGGGTCGCCACAACGGAATGAACCGCCAACTATTTTGGCATATGTTTTACGCAGCGGATGCCCTTCCAGACGCAACCCAGTACTGGGAAACACCCATACACTCTCACATTCATACACACACTCATACACTACGGCCAATTTTAGTTCATCCAATTCACTTATAGCGCATGTCTTTGGACTGTAGGGGCAAACCGGAGCACCCGGAGGAAACCCACGCCAACATGGGGAGAACATGCAAACTTCACAGAGAAATGCCAACTAGCTCAGCCGAGACTTGAACCAGCGACCTTCTTGCTGTGAAGCGGCAGTGCTAACCAATGAGCCACCGCGCCGCCCTAGCTGGAAAATCTTTTTTTTAAATAATACTTTAATATCTAGAATGTCCCCTTAGGTCTAAAATGTGACAAAAAAGGGGAAAAATCAGATGATTCAGTGAGATATCAGTCAGATAAAAAAAGTCAGATATCATTTTCAGATTTCCAGTAAATATTGTATCAGGGACATCATAAGCGAGACCTGCTGCACAGTTAAATCACGCTCATTCTGACCCAGTGCTGCATTAACACTGTTATATTTTACATTCACTGACCTTGTACATCTGTCTATTTTATATTTTCTGCATTTTTGCTGTTAGTTTTGCTAATTTGACACCAAAATAATGTTATGTTGCTGAACAACAAAGACTGAAAAACATCCTAGAAGAGTAATATAAATTTATTTAGAAGCATCATTATGAATGTGTCGAAAACTGCAAATGAATCAATAATGTTTAGCATTGTATGCCCTTGTATTTCCGCAAAAAATATGCAGCTGCATTATCGATGAATAATTTCCTCCTTGAAAATCGGAGAAACAGAACTGAATAGTGCAATCCAGTCATAAAAGTGGAATTTACAGTATAACACAGAATATAAATCAAACATAAATAAATAGATATATATAAATAAGTGAAAAGCAGACCACACACACAAACACATACACACACACACACATTGGATGGATTTTAAATGTATTTGTTTCTGTGCTCTTAAACTGTTTTTAACTCTAGTAGTTTAACAGTTAATTAGAAATGCATTGGTAACATTTTGATTTGTCATTGATTTTTTTTTTTTCTTTTTATTTCACATGAATTTTAAGTTGCGATCGTGCTTTTTTTGTATTGTGACGTAGTTCCTGGAGAAATGGAATATTAAATGAGAAAACAGTGGGCTTGGCTTGTTTTTTTCTACTGCAAGCTGATTGGGTGTATTAAAGTAGGCATTTCATTCAGAAAGATCGGGTTTGGGGAGAGTTATTGCAACCTAACAGAAAACTCCTGCTCACCATTTCTGTTTGTTGTCCAAACTGAAAGTTGAAGGGGCATGGTCAAGTATGTTAGCCACGCCCAATGCATCAGACTGACGTAATCTGAGAATTTAACTGAAAACAAACAGGAAGTGCATTTTCAGATTTCAATTTCAGATTACAAGAGCAAACAATTTTTTTTCGTAAAGACATGCGCAGATGAATTTTGTCACCACAAAACTAGCGATGTGAGTTAACAAAATCATATGGTTAGTTTTGATTTCATGTGTACTTTAAGTACATAAAAATTAAAAATGAGAGGGGAAAATACTATCCAGAAAAATGGAAATGGAATTTAGAAAACAACAAATAGAGTTTGAGAATTAAAACAGATTTGATAGGGCCTTACTAATCCAAAATGCACTTGTTATTGTGATGTATTTGTGTATGAAGCGCTGGTTTGCATTGCTCTCTGCAGGGGCCTCATTCTTTTTGCAGTCTGCATCCTCTGGGATTGGACTCAAGGTTGTTTGTGTTGCAGACCAGGCCAGATGGGAATTGGTTTGCTGCCTCTTGGTTACAAACGTTGTTACCTTAGGCAGCAACTACATGCAAAACAAACCTTTCAACTGTGCTAGCACCCATGCAAAACTGATCAACAGTGCTTTGAAAGGGAGAAATGCTGAGGAAATTGGAAAGAGATAAGTTTTCTATGATAAAACTTTCATCTTATTTGCATTGACTGCAGACAGCATTTATAACATTGCATGAAAATGATCTAAAATAATGTGTTTTATAATCCAGATATCATCGTTGTCACTTTGACTCTGTCCTTTTCAAGTGTCTTTCTTTTTAAATGAGGTGCGTTGCATGAAAACGGGAGCAATTTAAATGTCATATTTAATGGCTCTCCCAGCGTGTATACATTTGGTTATTTTTAGATGAAAAAAAAAATCTGCCGTCTTTCAGGCCTGACGGTATATTCTCTCAAACAGAGGTGGGAGATTGAGGACAAAGAGGAAAATAAATGGCAAAAAGCCATTCTGATTATATAATAAAATTATGCTTAAGTCAATGCATCAGCTTTGTTTTGCAAAATCTAATAAAATATATGAGCGTTTTTGTTTGAATGTGCAATATCTTTATATGTTTGCAACAAGATACTAAAATCAATCATTTTTATTGATCGGTAGTCACTAAATATGGGAAATCTATACAAAACACTTGCAATTTGATGACATAAAACACACAAGGACCAGGGTTATTACAAAATTGACAAAAACGCCCCTCACATTCAAGATTAAAAGGCGGAAAAACGCTCTTACACAGTTAATTAAACTATTTGGGCTGTCGAAGTCAAATGTGAGATGTGTCAGGTGATTGCTTTATTTTTAGATCTGCACACACTGTTGGTTTTAACACACATTTCTGTTGAGCTTATGAATGCAGAAACCAGTCAGAGGTGTTAGGTTGGTCACAGAGGTGGGTAGTAACGAATTACATTTACTTGAGTACAATTGTTGGGTAACTTGTACTTTTTGAGTATATTTAAAGATGTGTACTTTTACACCTACTCAAGTACATTTTTACAGGACAAAATGTACTCTTACTTCACTAAATTTGGCGGCGTTCCTCGGTTACTGTCAAATGGTAATAAATATGATTAGTGTAACTTGTTTGCAAATATTGCAAGGAGCCGCACTGGACAGTTTGTGTCACGAGAGGTTGCTATAGAGAAAAAATGTGAAATGTGCAAGTTTATCGGATCAGATGTCAAAAAGAAAAGTTTCATAATGTGACACAAATTGTACATCGAACTCACATTGCAACATATTAGGGCTGAACAATATATCGTTTGAGCATCGATATCGCAATGCGTGTATCCGCAATAGTCACATCGCAGGATTATATTATTTATTAAATATATATTTTTTTGTTGATGATCATGTTATTTTACATTTGAACATTTCTGTACTTGAATCCTGTTAGACTCCAGAAACCCATAAAGCACTGTTTATTTTAGTTATCTTTGCTCTGTTGTATTTATATATGCTTGTAATTTATTATATTTTATGCAGATGCACTGCATAGAAAAAGACTTCATCATCCCAGTTAATCTAAACGAATGAAATCTTTTAAAATAGAAATATTCAAATCATCTGGTCGTCAAATTATATTCATATCGCAGCAAAACAAAATATCGCAATGTCAGATTTTTCCAATATTATGCAGCCCTACAACATATACATGAACTCCAGCTCCAACCTGTAAAACATGTAGTGGTAAGTGTCAAATTATGCCTATTCAAACCCTATTAATGCAAATTTAATTACTATGGGCACTTTTAACTCATTTTAATACCAAGTTTGACACATGTCCAAGTGTTTTCCCTAAAAAAACTAAAATATAAATATTAAACATTACTTGTTACTTGAGTAAATTATTCATCTGATACTTTTTTACTCTTACTCAAGTAATTTTTAAGATTGTTACTTTTACTTTTACTTGAGTAAAAATTTCCTCAAGTACTTTTACTTGAGTATAGATTTGGGATACTCTACCCACCTCTGGTTGGTCACAATTCAAAGATATTATCACACTTCTGTAGAGCTTGAACGATCAGGATTGATATCAACTGATCATGAGTCAGTATCGTCTGCAAAAATCCCAACTGAAGCCTCCTTAGTTGATGCTCAAAACAACCTGTAAGTTTAGATGGTGGAAAGTTCTGTCTGTACCGTTTGAAACCTTGTATGTAGACATGTTGCCTTTTCCTTCCCTCTGTTCTGCATCTCTCTATTGTTTCTCTGTCTTTCACTTTCAGATGTTTCTCTCCTCTGAAGACGGTTTTCATCCTGGCCATCTCCATAACCGCCCACTGTGTGTCTGTAATCTCATATAATCTCTTCTTATACTCTTCTTTAATCGTACTGTTTTTTTTTTGTTTTTTCTTCTGTATATCCTGCTGATCCTTCTGTGTCAATCCTGCATTTTCATTCTGCCTAAAGCTCTTTTTTGATCCTTCTCTTCAGTCTTTATTTTCCATCTTTTTTGTTTCTACTTCAATTCTGTTGACAGTTATACATTTTGTATACTCCTGCTGTCTTTTCTTTATCCAGCCACACATGCATTTACTAAGTTGTATATTGTACTATATTGTTTTATATTAGAACAAGAGGTTCAAGAATTCCCATAATCCAACCATTTTACTGTACTGTATGTTTTTTTGCAACATCTTTGGGATTGACTGGCAATAAATAGGCAGATAAAGCAGCTAAATAAGCACTTTAGTCGGAGATGACAATAAGAATCAGTTTGTGATTTATGTAATTGAGTTCCATTTCATTGGTAAAATATTTAAAAGAATCTGTTTTTAAATGGACTTGACCAGCATTTTTTTAATCTTTCGGATGCCACAAATCCCTAAATATAATCATCCTTGTGTGTGTGTAGATATATATACTAGGGTTGGGCAATGTCGACCAATTTGGCATCGTACGATGTCTAATATGAAACATCGCGATGGACGATGGCATCGTCATCGTAGGCGGCTTATGAATAATTAATTTATATCGAATTAATTATTTGTAGCCTACCGTTTCAACTACCTGACCCACATGGTCTTTGTTTTACCCATAACCAAATCATAAATAAATAAAGACAAGTTACGCAGAGCGATCTGTGTCGTTATAATGGCGTCGACAAACTAAAAAGGTGCACAACCAACAGTATCTGAGGTTTTCGCTAAAATTGCTAAGTACAAGCGTGAAAGCGAAAGATTGAAGCAGTGTACTGACGCTGTGACACATTACCTGATAGATTCAAAAGACCGAAGAGTTGTTAGATAGAGACAAGATTAATTAAATATCACGTTTAACAACCATAGTGAGATGAAATCCAGCGGTACATCCTTGATAAACTGTCCGACGTGCACTGCTCTCTGGGGTTTTGTGCTCAGCAGGCTGCTGCAGCGCATGACTGTGTGTGTGGTCACGTGATGTACGTTTTCAGTGGTATAGTGTGGAAGGAGGGCTTTTCAGAAATGCTAGGTGAAACGCCAGTGTGAATGTAGATCGTTTTTGTTCTAAAATGCCATTTTAAAACTAAGACGTATTAGTGTAAATGGGGCTTAAGTGTGTATTTTCCGCGAGCGGATTGCTGCGACTGGGGCGGGGCGGAGGATCGCGATGCCGGCTCAGCATCGTGATGTCTGTCCGCCATTGGCGATGGTACATTATTACTATTTCTATTACTTTACTGTTTTCCAATTCGTGCTGTTTATTCAGTTCTTTGCACGTCAATTTGCAATTTTATAATAATATAGTTTATAATAACTTAAATCTAATTGATACATTTTTGTTTTAGAAACATTTGTATACAGTGGTCCCTCGCTATAACGCAGTTCACCTTTCGCTGCCTCGCAGTTTTGCTGATTTTATTTGTGCAACTTGACATGCTTTTTAATTTTTTTTACAGCGCATTGTGTTCTGCGTCCAGATTGGCTGTAGAACATTGTCAATCAATCTCCTCCGTGTCTCATGTACAGTACAGAATGGGTTCAGCTTGCCAAATTAACATAAATCTTCGATCGCTAGCTAGTTTCAAAAAGGATGCAAAAAGGGTTGTAACTGTCCGCAGCAAGACCATCGTAAAGGGGGTCGCACACCGGATGCGCCGCGCCATGCAAACATAGGTTTATATCAGGGTACGCACACCGGAGCCACAAGTCGGTGGCTGTCTGCGGTGCCCAGCTACGACTCAAGACACTGTTCATATTTCTGCCATGCCACAGAGCGCCATCTGAATAATTTCATTTTAAATAACATGCGAATGTGCATGTCTGGTGTGTGTTACTTTCAACTGTCATGTGCGCGGCCCATCCGGTGTTCGGAGTCTGCTTTCGCTTTGTGGATCAGTGATTGCAGGAAATGTTTGATGAATGTTTGCTCCTGACAACAGGTTTTGATCTTTGGTTTCATTCTATAATACTGGACTTTTTTTTTTTTTACAAACGTTTGACCTAAGTTTTGAGAGTGTTTAAATGAGAGAAAAGTGTGAAAATGTTAATGCATGTCTGAGAAAAGTGTATAAATTGTGCAGTGAGGGGTTTTACAGCCTTAAAACATCTATAATAATTGTTAAAAATAAAGCTGACTACTTTGCGGATATCGCCTATTGCAGGTTATTTTTAGAACGTAACTCCCACGATAAAAGAGGGACCACTGTATACTAATAAAACAGCTATTTATTTTTTTATTTCATTTATTGCATTATTTAACTTTTTTAATTATAATTTTTTTATTTGTAATGCTTATTCTCCACATTTTTGAAGAAATGTGTCCCTGAAACTCACTTTGACGAGTCCTGTACAAGACAACGTTTATCTAAAGAGCATTGTATATTTTTAAGCAGGTTTCTGCTGAAATAATATTAAAATCAAGCATTAAATTGAGATTTTTTATGTAGTTGTTACTATTGTTGTTATTCTTATTTCATATAAATATCTGTATGTTGATCATTCTTTTTTAGACAAAATTCCTAAATGATTGTAAACAGTGTATTAAAATTATATGGTAAGAAATACTTATGATTGTGATTGAATATAACCACTGCTGCTGATACTGTTAAATCATTAAAAAATAAATGTAAAACAGATTGTTCTCACCGTCTAGCAAGTGTCCCACATTGTCCTTTGGCTTGTAGGTCTAAACAGTCACTTGTCCTCTTGAATCAAGACTGGAATTTAATAATAAAAAAAAAAAAGCTTTCTTCTTGATTCTCTGCGTCCTTTGACTTTAGTGACCAACACAAATGGCAGCCCTTTATTGTAGGATTCCTATGAATTGTAGGCACTGAAATAAGCATAACGTCAACCATAAAAACCCCCGGGATGTTTTTTTTTTTTTTCCAGTGTCAATCAATAGAAGCAGGCAAAATGTTCAGCACTTTCCTCCAGCAAGAGTACATCCGAGCCGATGACGTGTTTTCGAGTTGTAGTGTGTCCATCAAAACTGACATCATGTTGATTGTGTTTTCTTGAATGAAGATTGATGGAACGCAGGGACATTGTAACCCTTCATCTTTGAAACCGTGTTACCTGTAGAGAAAACATTTTCAGTGAATTAGAGTGCCGGGACAGGGAAAAGACTTTTATATTCGCAGGGTGTCATTTTCTCTTTAAACTTGGCTCGGAAAAAGGACTGTATTTCAAAGAATATCAACTCTGAAAATGGTGAAGTCAAGTTCAGTGTGCAGAATTAAGTAGAAAATCTCTTTTACAGCTCAAAGCCATAGCCAGACCCCAAAAATGCAAAAATCAAGACACACGCATATTGTGAAAAACTGGGTCACATTGTTGACAAGACTGAGGAAGGGCAGAAAATCATGGGTAGGGACCCATTTTCCCCAATTCCATGTTTTTTTAGGTTTTAACCTTTTATAGGGCACTCATTGAAAAAGTCATTGGAAAAATCATCCTGCAGTGTTACTGGGGGTTATTACAACCTTTTTAAAGGTGCAGAATGTACAATTGACACCTAGTGGTTGAATTAGGTATTCCAGTTCAAATACAAAACACTTTTTCATCTGGCTCCTCCTCCGACGACTCCACGCAAACGCAGACGTTGCCAGATTGACGACTCTAACACGATCGAACATGCCTGACTATTGAGCCTACACCATAACACTGTGTATGGTCGGAGGGGATTTGTGACAAATAAAGGCTTTTTTCATAATCATCATCATCAACAACAACAACCTGCTCATGTTTTACGATTGTAATAGTTATATTATTTGCTAATTAAAAACCACCTAATGTGGATTTTTATAACTCTGAATCTGCAACTCATTTCGGAGGCTGATGCTACGCTGCAGAGGTCGCGTTCGTATATATCGTACCTACAAATCTGAAGTACGTTTTCAACCAAGGCAATCCGGAGTGCTGAAATATAATTGGGTAAACTGGCAGTGCTTCTGGGGGTTATTACAACTTTTTTTTAAAGGTGCAGTATGTAAGATTGACACCCAGTGGTTGAATTAGGTATTACAGTTCAAATACAAAACACTTTTTCACCTGGCCCCTCCTCCGATGACTCCACGCAAACGCAGGTTGCCAGATTGACGACTCTAACACGATCGAGCATGCCTGACTATTGAGCTTACACCATAACAACCTGCTCAGCTAATGTTTACGTTTGTAATAGGTATATTATTTGCTAGGGCGGCACAGTGGCGCAGTCGGTAGTTCTTGCCTCACAGCAAGAAGGTCTGTGTGGAGTTTGCATGTTCTGTGCATGTTGCCGTCTTCGCGTGGGTTTCCTCCACAGTCCAAAGACATGAGCTATAGGTGAATTGGGTAAGCTAAATTGTTTGTAGCGTATGTGTGTGAATGAGAGTGTATGGGTGTTTCCCAGTGATGGGTTGCAGCTGGAAGGGCATCCTCTGCGTAAAACATATGCTGGATAAGTTGGCGGTTCATCCGCTGTGCCGACCCCTGATTAATAAAAGGACTAAGCCAAAAAGAAAATGAATGAATGAATATTATTTGCTAATTAAAAACCACCTAATGTGGATTTTTATAACTTTTGAATCTAGATCTAATTTTGGAGGCTGCTGCTCTGTCCTGTAGAAGTCACAATCGTATACATTGTAGTAGCCTTCAAAACTGAAGGGCATTTTCTACCAAGCAAAAACTCAGAGTGCTGAAATAAAATTGGGTAAACTGGCAGTGGGCTGGTTATAGAGGCCAAAAGAAAGACAGACATTCCAACACGGAACACACATTTTCAAAGGAGAACAACTGACTTCAGCATTGTTTTTCAGATGAACAAGTAATCACTTAGCATGTTTCTCAAATATCTGCAAACATATTATGGCATTTTATGCTTTAGAAGAATCAAAAACTTACATACAGCATCTGTAACTTTTTATTATTTTTCTATTTATATATTGAAATCAATGTCAATGTTACCATATAACCAATGGCCAATGCCAATGTTGTTTTTTATTTTTCTGGAAAAATCAAAGACATATCCATTTTCACGCATATACATGAAATCATGAAGCTTACTCCTTTTAACAGCACATTTTAAAGAATGTAAGATTTAAAAAAAAAAGAAAAATCCCATATTTAGATTTTTTTCCCTCACATTCTATTTTATTCTCTTTAAATTTCATATGAACCTGAAAGTTGCTGAGGCTTTTATTTCAGTGTGTTGATGTACTTGGCGCTTTCTTTTTGTGCATCCCTCATAGCAATCTAATGGTAAGAAGGGCATGGTTAAGAATATTGTGGCTGAATCAGTCAAACTGACGTCGACAAAGATACAAATTCCAAACACAGAAACAAATGGTCATACTTTGATTGATTTCAGTTGATTACCTTGCAAGGATTAATTGTTCACCTAAAGAATAACAATGTATGCTATAGCATAATTTATATTTTTAAATATAATTGTTTTTAAATAAACAATATTTTGATTTCACATGAACTTTAAAATTCAAACACAGAAGAACTATTATGCATTGTTATTTCATTTAAATGCTACAGATCTTGTTCATTATTAATATTTAAAGTGCTTAGAAAAGTGCTACATAAATGAAAAAAATATTATGATAATTCATACTTGAGGATGTGATGTACTTTTACTGTGCCATTAACACAAAAACCTACTAATATTATATTTAAATAGTCTTATTGTTGTTTAATATTAACACACATTAGTCCACATCGCATCACATCCATTTGATGAATTCTTCTAGAATTTGCCAAATTCAGTGACATATTGCACATTATACAGTAAATTACATTTTAATTACTGGATTTCCGCATCGTCAGGCAGACCAAGACTTTTTCATGCCAGATTTCTAAAAGCAATTACGTTTTTTTTAAGGTGAGTCTGAAATTATGCACAGTGCTTTTTAAAATACATATATATTTATATATATTTAGAATTTTGCTAAGAGTGTTTGTTGTTTATGTTTACTAAAACCGCTGCCTTGGGACCGAACCTCTGAACCTGCAACTGTTAGCTCTCTTTGTATCACAGTTTGCTGAATCTGTTTAAACTCCCAGGCCTGGCGTGGATGATTTGTGTTTGTGATGTTGAAAGTCTCCTTTGGGTCTCACTGACTCCCAGTCTAATTGCTTTTCCATGGTCCAGTCCGAGATTGGGAGTGATCAAAAACATTATTGCAGAAATTTAATGCACCATGTGGACACAGCAGCCCGCCGAAGATGGATCAGCGGAGGCCCATAGTACCATGTGTGCGAGGATACGGGGAGCATTTCCGAAGCTCACAGCTGATATAAAGGGAATTGAGCAGAGGAGGAGTAATAAGGACAAAGCGGGCTAATTAAAATCAATGGACGTATTGGGGAATTTTGCCAATCAATGCTCGGAGATGGTATTCAGGCGAATGTCTAGTGGGTGTAAACCCATACAAATATACAGCCCGCTGCCCTTCTCCGTTCACCTCTCTCTCACACACGGTATAATGGGACAGTCACATTAGGGGAGAGATTATGATGGGAGATGATAAGAGGTTATATCAGTGATGCTGTCATGACCTCCATCCCCAGACGTGCTTGAGTAAATGCTGAAAATGGACAGTAATAATGTTCACCTGGAGTAGGGCGGTGCTCGGGGGTTGTTAATATTGCTGATGGCACAGATGTCCTTAAAGTTATGAGAACGGTGGTGACACATCTGTGGTTTTATTTGTATGCCCTTGCATGTTTGCGGGTGAGCGTTCGTGGCCGTGCATATGCCTGTGAGCCCATGTCAAGCATTTTTACCATCCTGTGCACGTAACCTACCCATCTCTGCCTTTCAATTTCTCATTTGCTGAGCGAGAGAGAGGGAGAGAGAGAATGGAAAAGAGAGAGCGGGGCAGATGGAGGAGTAAAGGAAAGAAGGAAGATTGATGAACCCATTGGAATCAAATTTGGTGGCAGAAATGACTGTCAGGCCTAGTATCCACAACAACACATATTCACAGCGCCGAGAGCTTTGTCTTAGGATCATGAAGGAGCATGAAATCTTAATGGTCCGTCTCGTTGCTCACACAGCTTTGTCATAAAATATTACTCAAGTACATCATGAAATAATTATTCCCCAGCAAATCCAATTCATTACTAATTCACAACCGGCACTGATGAATAACGTTGTTGTATTGGCCTGCTAACAATGTAAACAACTGGAGAGCTTTGTGTTGCTGTCTGGCCCCTCGCAAGTAAGAGCGGTAAACTCTGTTAACATGACATGATTGCTATAGGGCCCTTAGGAATTGTGGTATTTTACTGAACAGTGAGCGACTGTGTGTGACTTTCATTGGGGCCACTGAGATGGACGCCATAATAGCAGAGCACTGGCCGGAGGGCATACTTGTGTGTCAGGATATTTTTCAGTTCCCATATCAGCACATGGCTGTGAAACCAGCGCTCTAGGCCTGCAGGCTACAGTCTTGTAGTGGCGTTCTCTTAAAAAAAAAATGGCGTTCTAGAATTGCAAGCGCTCTAGAACATTCTACAGTTGTCACATCGCATTCCCTCACATTCCATTTTATTTTCTTTAAAGTTCATATGAACCTGGAAGTTGCTGAGGCTTTTATTTCAGTATGTTGATGTACTTGAGGCTTTCTTTTTGTGCATCATTCCCTCATAGCAATCTAATGATATAAGGGGGTGGTTAAGAATATTGTGGCTGAATCAGTCAAACTGACGTCAACAAAGACAGAAATTCCAGAAAACACAGAAGCAAATGGTCATACTTTAATTGATTGATTTCAGTTGATTAACTTGCAAGGATTAATTGTTCACCTACAGAATAACAATGTATGCTATAACAGTGGTTCCCAAAGTGGGGGTCGCAGGACAATGATAGGGGGTCGCTTGGTAATTTCCAAAAGTCAAATAAATTTTATTAAACTACCATATTTTATCCATAACCCAAAGAAGATAAAAATAGTAGTTAATAGTTACTTAAAAAACAACAACATGCAAATGAAAAGCCATCAGCCTTTCAATAATTTTTTTCATAGGATTGGTGTGTTTGCTTTAGTTTAACAACACAGCAATAGCATCAGCTGCAGCAGATTGATTTTGTAGCACCAGGTTAAACTTTCTGACACCTTTATGGCAATCAAATACATTAAAAATAAATACAGGCCACAACTGAATATTGAGGATGATCTCTGATTGGCGATCTCCAAAATTAAACCAATAATAGACTTGTTCTCAAAAACATTGTGCCCACCAGTCTCATTAGGTTAATATTAAAGTAAACAAATTAATAAATGAATATAAAAATTATATGGTTGTTAGACTGTTTGTTGTGTTGTCAATATGCTTGTGTTTATATAGGCATATTGTTGTGCGCGCAATGTTTGTATATTTATAACCACCTCTGAGAAATTCGAGGGTCGCGAGTCACTGGCATTGTTATTTTGGGGGTCGCGGACTGAAAAGTTTGGGAACTCCTGTGCTATAGCATAATATATATAGACTGCAGCTTCGCACAGGAAGTTTGGCCAGAGGAGAAATGGTCATGCCTAACTGAGCCTGGTTTCTCTCAAGGTTTTTTTTCCTTCACTTTTGTCAATTGGTGAAGTTTGTTCCTCGCCACTGGCTTGCTTGGTTTGGGACTTGTGGAGCTGCGCATCAATGGATTTGCTCTTCAGTGTTTGGACTTTCAGCAGTGAAATTTAAACCACACTGAACTAAACTAAACTGAACTTCAACTCTGAAAACTGGACTGACATGGTTTCAATTTACTTGAACTTCAATGTTAAGCTGCTTTGACGCAATCTACGTTGTAAAAGCGCTATAGAAATAAAGATGAATTGAATTGAATATTCATTCACTAATTTTCTTTCAACACATCGGAATGAACTACAAGGCTACAGTCTTGTAGTGCCGTTCTCTTCTAAAAAACAACGTTCTAGAATTGCAAGTGCTCTAGAATGTTCTACTGTTGTCACATCGGCTGAATGGCATATCCGTCTCCTGCTAATGATGCTTCAAAGCTTCTTTTCAGGAAGTGGTCTAATTTATTGCTCAGTCTACTCATCGTAATTACCTACCATTCAGTGAAGAAAGGAAAAAATATATATAATTGCTACACAGAGATGTTTTGACAGTGGAGTACAAACACCTTGATGAGATGTGCCTAGGTACCGTTCTCGCTTTTTTTATTTTTTTATTTCATTAAATTTTTTTTTTGCAGTCCAGTGATGTCTCAGATCTTTAACTGCCAGTGGCTCTGCAGCACTGAATAGTGATGTGTGTGTGTGTGTGTGTGTGTGTTACACTCTCTAAGATCTGATGATAATTAGCTAAAGGTAATCAGGGGTAATTCAGCAACGGGAGTGAAAATGGCAGGAGACGCCGGGATGTGACCAGCCTCTCAACACACACCCACACACTGCAGCCTTTTAGTATGAACAACCAGGAGCAAAGAGAGAGCGAGGAGCAGGGATGAGTGTGTGACAGGGATGCGTGGATGAGCAGAGATGGGAATGCACCTTGTTTTTTTCCCATGCACACCCCGTTTCCAGACTTGTGCGCGTTCTATTGGCTTCCGTCCTTTTGGATGTTCACCAGTGCGTTTACTGTAATCTGTGAACCATTAATGCATAAATGCCTATACTGATTTATATCCTTGTTATATTCAGTGTTTGTGCACTGAACAGAGCCAGTGGCTTGTGAGTGTGATAAAGATGCACTAAAGTGGCACAGGGTGAGAAAGAGAGAGGCCTGATGCTGTGAATGTGTGTGTGACGAGCAAACAACATCAAGGTTTATGTGTATTTAAAAACGCATACAGGCAAACCTCAAACTTGAGGCTTGAATGATTGCATTGGGATGACTGGGACAAGGACGAATAGTGGAAGTCAGATTAAGGCATTCATCATTATGGGCTTTATATTTGACGCGCACACACACATGCACAGAAAAAAAATTCTATGGCTTTGATTTGTATTTCAGTTTATGTTGGTGTGTTTTGAATGACATTCCGCTGTTTTCAATACTCTTTGGCTTCCTTTATGTCTGATGCCAAGATGCTAGCGTGCCGGTACTGTAATTCATAAGGTGCAAAGGAAATACATGAATGGACTTGAATACTAACAGAAAATGAGAAATAAATTAGCTTTATTTACCTATTCTTAATCATGAAAGATGGGTTCAAGTGGATGGTGGCGCATTTGTATTTGTACATCTGCACCTGCAACGTGCGAATGAGACCCTGCCGCTCATGTAAACCGAGCGCTCGCTGCACATCTCATCTGTCTATAAAAATATGTTCTAAGCACTCATATGCTGTAAAATCATTTTAATGGACGAGAATTAATGTTCTTGACCCTAGATTTAACAGAGCGTTTTAAGGTCTTTGGTTTGAGAAATATACTCTGCAACTGAGTTTGTTTTTCATTGTTGTGCGAATGTAGAAAATGAGACGTCACCTCATAGATTTAGACATAACATGACCGTCTGTGGCTTTCTTTTACAGATACCTGGCGCTACTCTAAATAGAGGGCATTCAGTTTTATGCAGTATTTTGCTAGGGAAATAAATGATGCCTTTCCTCACATCTTTTCATCTCTCTCTCTCTCTGGTACTTTCTAATGAGCAGGTAAATGCGAAACCACTTTTTAAACCTTTTAGTGCATTTTTCCTCTTTCAAATACTTTTATTCTTTACAGGCAAAGTTTTATTATTGCATTCTCATTTCTGATATTGCCGTGTATTATGTTTGCTTTCCTTGAGATGAGTATCTCATCAATGGTGTAAGTATATGGACAGACATTTGTCATTGTCACTACTTCCAGCCGTTTTCAGTTCTTCGCTTGCCGTCTAATTTGTTTACATTTATTTTGTTTTCCCATCTCACTTCCCGTTTGCCATCCTGATATTTTGGTGCCAATATAATTCACCCTTCCAGCAGGATGAGATAGGCTTTTATTAAAATTATACATGAACGCTGACATATACGTAAATCACCTTCTTACCCAGATACAGTGATGCATTTCAACGAGCTGCTTTTTCTCTTTCCAATAAAATCAAATTCCTCACTTGTGTGACCATTTCACTCCTATTTCTCCTTTGCCCTTTTCTTCTCTTTTTCTTATGCATTCACTTTCTTTGTAAATGATGCAGTCACTGGAAATAAGCAGACAATTTAAGTGCTGGATACTTCAGTGCTCTCTTTCTCTTCAAACACACACACAATCACATAGGAACAACCAATCATACCTCTTGCTGTCCCTCAGCCAGTGCTTATGAACATCAAACACACACTCCAAAGCAGAGCATGCACAGGGGAGGAAAAATAATTAAGTTTGTCTGAATTTGACTTAATGTGGGTAAATTTCTCTTATCTGCATTTCACATAACAAGAAAGAGCAAAATGTCAGAATAAACAGCCCCCACTGTGTGGTGAAATAAAAGTGGCACTTTTTATATAAAGACAATTCATGCATTTAGGTCAGTGAACAAAGTTGCCCACATGTTCGACAAACCCCACTCACAGAGCAGAGAGTGAAACGAACCATGTTCAGAAGCGATCTCTGCTAAGCTGAGCGGTGTTTGGCTTCCTATGGGAGGCCTGCGCATTTGTTTTTTTTATAGCTCATTTAGAGCCAAACTGCAAGGCGCCACGCTGTGCGTGAACATGTACACGCATTCTTCCGCTCCTCCAACAATACACTGCATCACTTTAAGTAACCGAGAGCACAAACATAAAAGTTGTAGCTCTGCCTGAATGGGCCTCTCTGCATGTAAATTATAAATGAGCTGTAATGATTTAACAAGCATGTGTTTGATAAGCTGTGTAATTTCAATGAGGGCTGCAGGGTTTAAATGGACGTGCTTTTAATCAAAGCACAATCTATATGCATGCTTTACATCAGTTGTGACATAAAACGCCAGTCAATTTGTATGTCCGGACGCACTCTATTAACCTGCCACGTGCTAAAATTAGCAGCTCTTCAAAACTAGTTGGATTATCAAAGCTCGGTTCAGAGCTTGCAGCTGTTTTTTTGCACGGAATAATAAAAATCGATCTATTCAGACTGTTCCAGTCCCCTTTCAGACCATGTCCAATTATCTAGAGCCACATTCACTTAATTCATATGGCCTGCGTTTCTTTGATTTTAGAGCTATGCAGGCAACTCTTTGAGGCCCATTTTACCTATATACTTTATCCCCGACACATACTTTCTTTGAGACAGCGCTGTCTTTTCTTGACTGGTTTGATGGCAGGCAAGACACATCTAAAGATCTGCATCCAACAAAAGAGCGTTTGATTCAAGTGCAATAAAAAATTACTTTGTGTCAATGAGCAAAACGGCTACATTGATTAATAAACGACCCTGACGTAGGTCCTGTGTCTATGACAACCCTGGCCCGCCAGAGGATAAGACAAAACACTCATTGTTGCATGAGTGCTGTGCCCTCTCCAGAGAGCAAGACTGCATTTCCGCCCCTAAAAGGGACATCACTAAGAGCCCAGAGCGCTCTCAAGCCATGCATCAATCTCCTTACTGTAACATGTAATGAATCAATAACTCACAAATTATGATTCAGTTGGAGTCTTTTATAAGATTAGATTAAGTGGATTAGAGGAAGGGTGTTTGAGTCATAACCTTGTTCAGATTTTTGTGAAGTGGTTTGATTGTGGTTACTGACGTTGGGTAAACACCAAGTTTCCTGCATTATGGTGAAAGTGTTTAGTGAATGGGAGAAAAGAGTGTTTAGCGTGCTGTGTTCACATTGCACTTGATTTAATGTGAAATACAAAATGATTGGTGTGTGATATTTGTCTTGTGTAAGATTTGTTTTAATTACGTGTGACATTATAAGGTTTATCACTCACTTTGTGCAAAAACAAACATGTTTTGAGAGTTAAAAAGCTTTTTTGCATGCTGAAGCCTAATAGAATGCAGTAAGTATTCAATTCAAGCTACAAAATGATCCCTATATGGGTTTTTTAATTAGTAGGAAAATTATATAGTAATTAAAATCAAACTACCAAGTGTGCTGCTTTTCTGAATATCAATTGTGATCTTGATTGTTGAACTTGTTTACAATCAATAAGTCATATATTAAGCTACATTTTATACACAAAACAATGTGTTTGTTTGTTTGTTTGTTTGTTTCACCAATGAAAATAGCAACAAAGCCAGAACATTTGTGTGTCATGGAACAAAACTGCGATGTTTCATTCTTAAATTATTTTAGTCAGCAATTTGATGCATTCTTTAACAGAAAGTTTCTAAGTAAATCAGACATTTTAAAATTAATAGAATAAATTTTGAATGATAAAAATCAATGAATCAATCATTAAGACAGGGATTGCTGCCACATGGTTTTGCACGACAGGCCAGGTTCAAGTTTTTGTTACGGTGCAAAAAATTATTTTCATACTCATTTCTAGTTTAAATATCTAAAAATTCTTAAATCAAGAAGCATTTTATAGACAAGCAAATTTCTTAAAATAAGCAAAATATTCTGCCTGGGGTAAGCAATATATTCTCTTTGAAATAAGATTATTTTGCTTACCCCATTGGCAGATTATTTAGCTTGTTTTAAGGAAAAACTCACTTAAATTTGACATTATTTCAGAAAATAAGACAATATTTTTTGCTTGTCTAGAAAAAGCTTCTGGATTTAAGAATTGTTAGATATTTAAACTAGAAACAAGACAAAAACCCTTAAGAAAAGCATTTTTTTTAGTGTAGTGGAAACAATCACAAGCAATATCACACATTCCGAACCAAGTTTACCACTGTTCATTTCTGTTTATTAGTCCTGTTAATGTGCTTTTTGTTTTTAATTTTTTATTTTTACTCTCAGTATAGTTAACTTAGTACTAATCTATGCTGTAGTGTGTCTCAAGTTTCACTAGCATCTTTTTGATGTTGCAGCCTTTATTTCCAGCTAAGAATAATTATATCAATAAATATTAGGGCTGGGAGATTTGGCCTAAAATCAAAATCTCGATTAATTGAACATTTCAACTCGATTACGATTAATGAACGATTATTTTATTTTTTTATTTATTTATCGCTCTTATAGTTTACTGACAGGTTTTGTACAATAAATATTTTTGAATGAAGGGCGCATTACTTGATTTTAAAATAATTGAAGGAAACACACACTATCTACACTCTATGATTATTTATTGAACATCAACTGAAATTAACACACACATTGCCTAAAACAGTCACTTTTTTCTTATAAAAAAGTGAAAATAAGCAGCATCTCTTCTAAATTAAATAACTCTTGCATGTCCTGTAAACAAAATTTTAATGTAAAAAATAATTTTAATGTATGGAAAATATGCCGTCTCAAGGAATCTCTGGCGCAGCTTCCAATCAATGAAGTGCAAAGTAAGGCTCAAGAATGGCTCCATCGTCCAACTTGACCAGAGATCAGATGTGGCTGCAAAGTGTGGCTAACAGAGCGGGGTCACGTGGCTCCACACGAGATAGGGAAAGTAATTGAAAAAAATCGACCTGGCAAAATTAGATCGATTATAGGTTCTGAATGTAGATTTCGATTACTTTTCGATTAATCACCCAGCCCTAATAAATATATCAACATAAAAAGAAACATTTCTCAAATAATCAATGGATCACATCGGTGGTCTTATTGCATCCATAACTGCTGATAAGATTACAGGGTTACCGAACAGAACCATTTTTACCCAAAAATGTACAGCGATTGTGTTGAGCTGAGTCAGATCACCATTGTAGATGTATTTACGCATTGCAAGCAGCAGTAATTTTCAAAAACTGCAAGACATACTTTGTGGCTGCGTTGTTGAGGTAAAAGCTCCAGATTACAAGTGTTTGGTAATGCTAGGGAGTCTGGGAAATCAAGTGTGAGATTATTACAGCTGCCCGGCTAGAAAACATGAACGACTACTGCATTATTGCAGTTTTTAGAAGTACTTGCGTATTGAATAGACACACTTAATGCTGTACGAAAAGGCTGTGTGATTGTTCCTGTTTTGAGTGTGGTGCTAAGAGGAATATGACAAAGTGTGTGCTGTTGTGTGTGTGTATATAAAAACCTAGTACCCAGTATCTGATAGAGTATAAGTTGCTCTAGCAACAGTGGTGATGGTTAGATGATGAAATGCTCAGTCTGTCTGCCAGCCACTCAACAGCAAATAGCACATCTCACTTCTTCCTCTGTTTTTGTGTGCAAAGTACATTAAAAGCTTTGACACAAACCGCAGTGGCTTTGATGGACAATTCATTAGAAATAAATGCAAGTGTGAACTAGCAAGTAGAAAGCATATGTGCATGCTTATATGTCTAGGATTTTTTTTACCCCCTATGAGATCTATAGAAAAGTAGTTGCGAAGCTGCTTTATCTCCATTGTAATCTGTAGTGTTGTTTTTATCATGCAGCCCACTGAAGAGTGACCTCACTGACACACACACACACACACACACACACACACACACACACCACTCTCACAGGCAGACTGTGAATTATAAAACAACTAAAGCTACTGCCAATACATCCTGGACTAGCTCTGTGAAAGAAAATCTGTCTGAAATTTCAGGGAATTTATAACTTTAAAAAAAAGAGTAATAATAGACTCTAAGAAATGCTGGGATATTTAAAAACCAAATTGGGTTAAATATGGACTAGCCCAAACATTGGGTTAAATGTGGTCCTATTAATTTTATTAAAAATATTAACCCAGCACTTGAGTTAGTCCCTGTTAACATAACCCAGCATGTTTAGTGTGTAGTCTTAAGCAATATAAATAATGTAACTATCACATTTTCTTTCTCAGCTGCTTGTTTTTGTATTATTTAGAAGAGAATATTTGCTCCGAAAAAAACAAAAGTTCAACCATAACCAGATTTAATCTCTTGTGAATTTTCTCTTAGTGAGCTCAGCCTCTTGCTCTCTCTTTCTCATCGCTCATCAGCATTTGACCAGCATGTTAATCTGTGCCAGAGTTGATGTACTCTAAGTCTGTGTAATCTACTGTGTGTGAGGTGGGTCTGAAGTGCTCCGCTAATCCCAGATGTCTCACTGTTGATATAGTAGTTCATGTAGTGTTTTTCTGACCACAAGATGGACTGCTGCTTCAGTGAACTGAATTTGACAGTGGACTTTTATTAAATGGATAGTTTACCCAGAACTGAAAACAGAGTCATCGTTTGCTCACCCTAGTGTTGTTCCAGTGTTTCCTGACTACAAAAGGGGGAATTTAAATGAAGTGTTTTGCTCATGCTTGTCGTAGTGAATAGTGACCATCAAAAAACTTGATTCATTCATTTTCCTTCGGCTTAGTCCCTTTATTCATCAGGGGTCGCTACAGCGGAATGAACCGCCAACTTATCCAGCATATGTTTTACACAGCGGATGACCTTCCAGCTGCAACCCAGCACTGGGAAACATCCATACACACTCATTCACACATACACTACGGCCAATTTAGTTTATTCAATTCACCTATAGCGCATGTCTTTGGAGTGTGGGGTAAACCGGAGCACCCCGTGGAAACCCACGTGAACATGGGAAGAACATGCAAACTCCACACAGAAATGCTAACTGACCCAGCCGGGACTTGAACCAGTGATCAAAAAACTTATCAGAGCTTAAAAAGTGTAAAAGAGTGGTCCAAGATGATACTAGTTTTACATTCCAAGTAGGAGTGTGCAATACTTTAAAAAACAAAAAAGTGATATGTAATGTCATACTAAATAATGTGATATTTGATATGCGACAGTCAAAACATTTGTCACAGAAGCAAATCTGTGGTGTTTAATTCTTAAAATAAATAATGGAAAAATATATATTTTAGAATGTGATTAGGTGATACATTCCTATAAACAGTTTCTAAATAAATGGATAGAAAAAAATTTGAATGAAAAATCAATGAATCAATCATTAAGACATGTACTTGCTGCCACCTACTGGTGGTTTTAGTGTCATAACCAGCCAAGTTTCTAGCACAAATTTTTGTTGTCAGAAATTGTACTGTGATAGCATGCTAAATAATATAATATTAGATATGGGATACAATATTTAAAAAAAAATTATAACCAACATGTTTTATATTATTTTAGGGAAAAGAAAGCATCCCTGAAAGTGAACAGCTGTGTTTTACTCTTGCATAAAACAAATCAGACATTTTGTAAAGGAACAAAAATAAATATCCCCACCACTTTGCTCTACTATAGTTATATCAACCTGAAAACATCAAGACCAATCAGGAAAACAAAACACTTGAAACAGTGAAATTACTTCTGTTCTGTCTTTGCTTTCTGAACATGGCTTGATTGCTTGGTCACATTTCAGCATCCATACTTAAATCCTTACAAATTTTTAGACAAGAAAATCAGCATGTCCGCTCTGCATTGCCTGATGTGCTGTAAAGTCTATCAGAGAGTGTGCTATGTGGCAGGCACACAAAGATACTTCTGTATTAAATCACTCATTTATTGCAAACCATTGCGATATGTATATCATGGAATGCACACTTGCGATATTTTGGTAATTTTGATATATTGCACAGCCCTAATTTCAAGTATTCTAGGCCTAGACACTTGGAAAATGTAAAGTGTTATTTAATGAAAGTCCTGACCAAGCCTGCTTGTCTTTGCTTTACTGTGTGTTCATGAGGCCTTAGAAAAAGGTGCCTAGAAAAAGCACAGCAATAGTTATAAGAAATAAAAATGATTGGAAATGCAATGTACTTTCTTTTTTTGAGGTAAATATACCCTGTTGTTTTTATCACAACAGCAAGCTGCTATATCGCCTGTAATGCTGAATGTCATCTGACAACCGTGTCCACCCCACAAAACAACACTCGTGTGAGATAATAACTCCATTTTCATATTTGAGGGAACTATACCTTTGAAACTTTGTTGATACAGTATATATTATATTTGCATGTACTAAAATGACTAATGCATATAGCTCAAAGCCGCTTATGTAAATGAAAACAAGTGTAAGGGTATAATTACTCTTATAATTAAAATGGCTTTGCAGTAGCCGGGCCTGTGTTTGAAGGACTGTGTGTGTGTGTGTGTGTGTGCGTGTGTGTGTGTGCATGTGTGTGTGTGTGTCTTTGTGTGTATTTGCCTGATGCAGGCCTTGCTGTACTTCTTTCAGGCGATTTAAAGCGTGTTTGTTACATACTGGCCCCACTGTTTTGGCATGGCTATAGACTCATGCTGGCGATTCTACAAAACCCCCACTGTTTCCTGGCTGTCACCAACAGGGCAGGGAAAAAAAGATGAAAAATAAGGAAATATGATAAAATATAGAAGGGTTCTCACCATGCTAACACACACACACACACACACACACGCACGCACGCACGCACACACACGCACGCACATGCACTCTCTCTCTCGTTCTGGACTTACTGCACCTTCAGAAATCAAGATGATTTCCCTGAAGATTTTACAGAGGAGTGCCTTTGGCTTTCATAAATAAGATGCAACACAAAACTGCAATTCCCTATGCATTTCTTTCCTATGGATACACAGATGTATCATGAAAACTAGATATATGTAAGAAAAAATAGAACCTTTACCCTGATCATTAATCTAAAGAGCAGGATTTATCCATAGAATAACTATTGTTAAAAGCAAGTTATAATTTAAACACAAAGTTCTCATTGACAACCACAATAAAGTACGTACTAAATTGCCTTTCTCGGTTGAAATCACATTACAGTGCAGGACAATGTGCCATAAAAGTGTCTTTTAATATCCAATATTATTAGATGCTCTACTGTATTATATTTTATAGCCGTTATAACGATTACGAGAGAGAGAGAGAGAGAGTACAGTGCAAATACTCGCGCAAAAAAACCCACTGAATCCTGAACTCCTGTCCAAACTCTGCACTAGCTTTGAAAGTACAAAAACAAATGCAAATCTCCTCCAGATTGCATAGCTACCAGTATTTAAATATCCATCATGAGCAAATAAGCGCGTTTAGGCGCTATACACACACTCACACTGCTTTAATAACAGGTCATTAAAATAAATGAGCGAGAGTCCCAATCCAGGACCTTAATTCAAAGCGCCTGCATTGAAATCCTATGTGGCTGCCGCCTCAGACTGATTAAATAGGCGTTTAAGAGCAAACAAATGAAAGACAAATTAGAGGGCTATACGCATTCAGACAGAATATTTCAATGTCCGCTAAACATCGCTTATAATGTGTATAAAAGACATATTTGTGCCTCATTTCAGCTGATTTCAGAGTTCAACAGAGCGGAAAATAAATGAACGTTACCTCAGACTGACCGTTGGTAACAAGTAGCTTAAATATGAAGAAGTGTTTTCAACATACCTCCGTCCGGGTAAACGGCATCTTTCCTTCGTGTAGATTCAGAGAAAGGCTTATTTTCTTCTTTTTACGATCGCGTTTTTTTCAGTGACTTCAATGTCGTTGTCTGTGATTTTTAACCGTGTCGGTCTTCAGTCAGTCAGGCTCGCTGTGACCGCGGCGCGCGCTCAGGCTCTCTCTCCCTCTCTCTCCTGTCACTCACAGATGCTCTCTCTCTTTCTCTCTTTCGCGCCACTCCACCCCTCCATCTCCTCAGCGGAGTAACGCATCCGAACATAGATCACTTTACCAACAAAACAATATCATAAACATGAATAGTGCTATATATGTTCTTTTATGCCAAGCTATATGATATGAAATATAAATATGCCATATGCGCGTGCATGCAGATAATGTATATACCCTATTTGACATCATTTAAACAACAGTAGTATATACGCGTGTGTGTATAGTCTATGTGTGAATGAATATTATATATGAACACCTATTCTATAAACATGCATTTAGATATAGGCAGTTTGTGTAGGCATACACACACACACAGCTATAGGGGGAAAAAAGAAACAATTCACAGGTATATGAACCTGAAATTATAAAAACATATGCATGTGACATATGGGCAGTTTATTTTGACTCTATGCTTATGTATGTGTACACATACAGCTATGACACAAATAATCCATACACACATGTATATATGAACACATGCAATTATATAAACACATGGATGTAACCTATAGGCAGTTTATTTTCATTATATACTTGACATTGATAATAAAGATCTATTCTATGCATGCATGCGTGTGTGTATACAACTAGAAAACCAAAAAATAAGAAACCGCTTGAAAATTCCAAGTTTCTCTGTATTTATAGTTGTTGTTTTTTAGCAAAATGTCATTTTTGTCTTATTAACATTTTACTCAAACACATACTTTTTGAGTGTATGAGAACTGACTGTAAAGTGGCACTAACTTGAGTGATTTAAAAACCGCATCTGACAAACAAACGCTTATGATTATACATTTTCTTCCATGCAGGTTAAAATATTGTACCCCAAGCATTTTTAGCAGGAGTCTTGGTATTTGATCACTTACATAAACTATGAAACCTTGCATTTCTAAATGAAATTAACATTTAGTTCTCTCATTATTTATGTCATTTTTATTTCTTTATTATTTTTTGTATCTTAGAGTATTATCAATGTATAATTAATGATATATTGACTTTTTTTATTGAGACTTTGATTTGCCTTTTGAATAATTTGATAGTGCAAAGTATTATCAGCGTTGTTATGTGTGATTATGTTATATTCAATTTGAATGCATTGCATGTAGTGAATTTTTTTTTAAGCGGGAGTCTTGGTATTTGATCACTTACATGCATAAACCATGTGATTTTGCTTTTCTAAATAAAATTAACATCCGACTGGATTCTCAGAGAATGTCATTTTCTCATTATTCATTTCGCTTTCATTTATTTATTTGTTTTGCAGCTTAAAGAGTATTATCAATGTATAATTAATGAAATGTTGACTTTTTCATTGAGACTTTTATTTTCCTTTTGAATAATTTTGCAAAGCATTATCAGCGTTGTTATGTGTGGTTATGTCGTATAACGTTTTAATGCATGGCATGTAGTGAATTTTTTTTTTAAAGCAGAAGTCTTGGTATTTGATCACTTACATACATAAACCATGAAACCTTGCATTTCTAAATAAAATTAACATCCGGCTGAATTTAATTCTCTCATTATTTATGTCATGCCATAACGTTTTAATGCATGGCATGTAGTGAATTTTTTTTTTAAAGCAGGAGTCATTTTCAAGTCAAGCAGTAATTTTCTAATTATTTCTCATTTTACTTTCTTTTTTGCAGCTTAAAGTATTATCATTGTATAATTAATGATATATTGACTTTTTCATTGAGACTTTGATTTGCCTTTTGAATAATTTGATATAGTGCAAAGTATTATCAGCGTTGTTATGTGTGATTTATGTCATATTCAATTTTAATGCATGGCATGTATAGTGAATTTTTTTTTTTTTGGTATTTGATCACTTGCATGCATAAACGATGTTACCTTGCATTTCTAAATAAAATTAACTGCTGAGAATTTCCCAGAGAATTAAATTTTCTCATTATTTATCAGATTTATATTTCTTATTTCTTTCTTTTTGCAGATTAAGCATTATTATCAATGTATAATTAACGAAATGTTGACTTTTTCATTGAGACTTTGATTTGCCTTTTGAATAATTTGATATTGCAAGTCATTATCAGTGTAGTTTTGTGTGATTGTCGTATTCAATTTGAATGCATGGCATGCAGTGTGCTGTTCGGGCCTCCCTCTAGAACTGCATGTGACTGTGAGGCAGTGTGCATGTCCTCAACTATCAGTGCACTGAACTGTGAGAAAGATTGACTTGGACTTGCATGTAATTGTAGCCCTGCATGTACAGTGGAGTAAATATGAAGCTGTCTTCTTTGGAAGAGCTGTACTGTATATAACAATATACAGTGCTTGTGTGTTTGTGAATGCCATTGTGTGCTCAAGCCAAGGTGTCTGCAGGGTTCTGGAGTGTCAGACATTAAGGACATCTGTTCAGACACACACACACACACACACACACACACACACACACACACACACACA
>CAIGQV010016735.1:5958141-5968694 GCA_903798115.1 Danio jaintianensis
TGTTTTATTTATTTTAGTTCATTTATTTATTTATCCATTTATTTATTTATATATTATTGTTTTATTTATTTTATTTTATTTTATTTATTCATTTATTTATTTATATATATTTATTGTTTTTTTATTTATTTTAGTTCATTTATTTATTTATTCATTTATTTATTTATATATTTATTGTTTTATTTATTTTAGTTTCTTTTTTTTATATTTATTATTGTTTTATTTATTTTAGTTTATTTATTTATTTATTCATATTTTATAATTTTCTTTCATAACTTTAATTATGGCATTTTGCACATGCCATATAAATATCTGTATAGTTAATACATTTTTATGTTTTTAATTTTTTCCCCTTTATTAGTCTTTTAAGTCTTAAGTTATCTTATTACATCAGTACTTAATACTAAATGGAAATGAGAAATATTATATAATATTAAGTTTTTGTATATTATATTATATTATATATGGGCGACACGGTGGCGCAGTGGGTAGCGCCATCGCCTCACAGCAAGAAGGTCGCTGGTTCGAGCTCCGGCTGGGTCAGTTGTCATTTCTGTGTGGAGTCTGTATGTTCTCCCCGTGTTCGCGTGGGTTTCCTCCAGGTGCTCCGGTTTCCCCCACAGTCCAAAGACATGCTGTATAGGTGAATTGGGTAAGCTAAATTGTCTGTATAGTGTATGAGAGTGTATGGGTGTTTCCTAGTGATGGGTTGCAGCTGGAAGGGCATCCGCTGCGTAAAACATATGCTGGATAAGTTGGCGGTTCATTCCACTGTGGCGACCCCAGATTAATAACGGGACTAAGCCGAAAAGAAAATGAATGAATGAATGTTATATTATATTATATTATATATTTTTTATAATGACTGTTAAACTGACAACTCCTTTCCTAGTTCTATTACTGTGTCTCTGAAATAACCCATGTTTTTTTGTTAGTTTTTTGTTTTTGCTAATATAAATAACACAGGCTAATGTGTGATAAGTAAATGAGCATAAGCTGTAACTTTGTGTTTAAATTATTTCTTTATTTTGCCAGTGGGACTGAAGAAATTTTTCTGAAGAAATTATGAACCGTTTATATGCAATAAAACTGCAATATTTCATGCAACAAACAGACATGTGTGACTCTACAAATGACCATGGTTTTGGAATGAGCTGTTTTATGTTTAGTCTAACAAGCATTGGTTTCAAGAACATTTAATTATTGTTAACATTTAACAATATTAGAAATTATGGACATTTTATTACACAAGGGTGTGTTAAACTGAGTGATAGAGACCCCAAAAATAAAATTCTCTAGCTAGTATTTAATTTTCTTCTGTTAAACACAAAAGTAGATATTTTGAAGAATGTTTTTAATGTGGAAGCCATTGATATACAGTTTTATTTTTTTTGCCTAATACATTCTTCAACAAAAACAAAAAAAAGAAACTCATAAAAAAACGATCCCTTTAAATGATTGCTGCTTGAAATAAATGCTAAACCTTTTTCGTATGACTTTTATGTTTCAGCAAAAATATATACATATTTTTAAATTATTTATAATAATTATTATTCAGCAGGAAATCCACATTATTACAGTAATTTCTGAATAATCATGATGCTGGAAAATCAACTTTGCAACACACACTGGGGAAAAAAATCCATAAAATGTACAGTAAAGAAGCGGCAGCTGTGGTTGCCAAAACTTTACTGTTACAAATACATTTCTAAACTGTACGGTAAACTACCATATTTCATTAATTTATAGTATTATGCACCAATGTTTTGAAGTACGAACAACACTGTCAACAACTGCTAAACACCATTAAGGTAACACACATAAAATTAGAATAAACATTATTTGTCAACATCAGATGTAACATAAAACTCCAATGTACATCACTGAAGAGGCAAAAGCTAAAAAGTACCACAGTAATGTCAACAAAACAGCATAAAAAAGTGAAGTATCATGCAGGGAATTTTGGGAAAGTCAATTTATGGTTATTCACCGTATATATTAAGAAAATGTACGGTAACATTTTACAATAAGGTTGTATTAGTTAATGTTAGTTAATACACTTACTAATATGAGCTAACAATGAACAATACATTTATTACAGTATTTGTTCATGTTAGTTAACATTAGTTAATGAAAATACAGTTGTTCATTGTTTGTTCATGTTAACTCACGGTGCATTAACTAATGTTAACAAGCAAGAATTTGGATGTTAATAATGCATTAGTAGATGATGAACTATGATTAATAAATGATTATAACATAATTAGTTCATGTTAGTAAATACATTAACTAATGAAACCTTATTGTAAAGTGTGACCATAATGTACTGTTAAACAGGTTACAGATTTTTACTGTAGCATTTTTTTAACCATTAAAATTACGGTAATTTTTTGTATAAATTCAGTTTGAAATTACTTTAAATCATTCATTCATTCATTTTCTTTTCAGCTTAGTCCCTTTATTAATCTGGGGTCGCCACAGTGGAATGAACCGCCAACTTTTCCAGCATATGTTTTACGCAGCGGATGCGCTTCCAGCTGCAACCCATCACTGGGAAACATCCATACACACTCATTGACACACATACACCATGGACAATTTAGCTTACCCAGTTCACCTATACGCATGTCTTTGGACTTGTGGGGGAAACCGGAGCACCCGGAGGAAACCCACGCGAACACGGGGAGAACATGCAAACTCCACACAGAAACGCCAACTGACACAGCCGAGGCTCGAACCAGTGACCTTCTTGCTGTGAGGCGAACGTGCTACCCACTGCGCCACCGTGCAGCCCCTACTTTAAATCAGAGAAACGTAATTAAAAATAAAAAAGTATTGTATTTTTATATATTTTTATAAATGAATGCATCCTTGATGAGCATAAGACACTTCTTTTAAAAACATAAGAAAATATTAGTTAATATTGTTTAATAGCTTTACTTAATATGGTCCAACAATGAACAATACATTTATGACAGTATTTATAATTCATTGTTATTAATAATTAGTTAATAAAATAAAGTTCTTAATTGTTAGTCTTATTAACTCTAGTGCATTATAATGTTAACAAGGAGGAATTTAGATTTTAATAATGCATTAGTAAATGTTTAACTAACAAATGCTTTACAAGTATCGTTCGTTGTTAGTTCATGTTAGTAAATACATTAATCAACATTTAATTTATGAAACCTTATTATTAAGTTTGACCCCCCAAAAAATCATTATACATATACGAGAGGTGTGCATATTTTAAAAGTGCATTGCAAGACCTATATGTGCATAATTTACGACAGCAGAGTGCTATGCAAATGAAGTGAAATGTCCAGCAGTTGAGTCAGTATTTGCGAGTACGCAGATGTGTGTGTCGATCGCGAGCGTGCCAGTGTTAAGTGCCTGCCCGTTCGCTAATCAATACCAATAAATCTGCACTTGAGAATCCTACTCATCAAAACCACGTCTCACAAACACACAAACGCAAATTCTGATGTTTATTGAAGTCAGAATTATTAGCCATCCTGAATTATTAGCCCCCCTATATATATATTTTTGTTTTATTTCTGTTTAACGGAAAGGATATTTTTTTAACATAGTTAAAAGTTATCTTTGCCTTGATGACAGTACATAATATTTGACTAGATATTTTTCAAGATACTTGTATTCAGCTTAATGTGACATTTAAAGGCTTAACTAGAGTAATTAGGCAAGTTAGGGTAATTAGGCAAGTCATTGTTAACAATGGTTTGTTCTGTAGACAATCGAAAAAAATGGGGGCTAATAATATTGACCTTAAAATGGTATTAAAAAAATAAAACAAATGCTTTTATTCTAGCAGAAATAAAACAAACAAGAGTTTCTCCAGAAGAAAAACTATTATAGGAAATACTGTGAAAAATTCCTTGCTCTGTTAAACATCATTTGGGAAATATTTGAAAAAGAAAATACAGTGCATCCGGAAAGTATTCATAGCGCTTCACTTTTCCCACATTTTTTTTATGTTACAGCCTTATTCCAAAATGGATTAAATTAATTTATTTCCTCTACACACAAATACCCCATAATGACAATGTGGAAAAAGATTTTTTGAAATTGTTGCAAATTTATTAAAAATAAAAAACCTGAAAATCACATGTACAAAAGTATTCACAGCCTTTGCCGTGAAGCTCTAAATTGAGCTCGGGTACATTCTGTTTCCACTGATCATTCTTGAGATTGGAGTTCACCTGTGGTAAATTTAGTTGATTGGACATGATTTGAAAAGGCATACATCTGTCTATATAAGGTCCCAGGGTTGACAGTGCATGTCAAAGCACAAACCAAGCATGAAGACAAAGTAATTGTCTGTAGACCACCGAGACAGGATTGTCTCGAGGCACAAGGCTGGGGAAGGTTACAGAAAAATTTCTGCTGCTCTGAAAGTTCCAATGAGCACAGTGGCCTCATCATCTGTAAGTGGAAGATGTTTGGAACCATCAGGACTCTTCCTAGAGCTGCCAGCCATCTAAGCTGAGTGATCGGGGGAGAAGGGCCTTAGTCAGGGAGGTGATCAATAACCCGATGGTCACTCTGTCTGAGCTCCAGGGTTCTTCTGTGGAGAGAGGAGAACCTTACAGAAGGACAACCATCTGTGCAGCAATCCACCAATCAGGCCTGTATGGTAGAGTGGCCAGACGGAAGCCACTCTCTAGTAAAGGGCACATAGCAGCCCGCCTGGAATTTGCCAAAAGGCATCTGAAACAAAATTCTCTGGTCTGATGAGACTAAAATTGAACTCTTTGGAGTGAATGCCAGGCGTTACGTTTGGAGAAAACCAGGCACCGCTTATCGCCAGGCTAATACCATCCCTACAGTGAAGCATGGTGGTGGCAGCATCATGCTGTGGGGATGTTTTTCAGCAGCAGGAACTGGAAGACTAGTCAGGATAGAGGGAAAGATGAATGCAGCAATGTACAGAGACATCCTGAATGAAAACCTGCATCCAGAACTTAAAACCTCTTGACCTCAGACTGGGGCGATGATTCATCTTCCAGCAAGACAATGACCCAAAGCACATCGCCAAAATATCAATGGAGTGGCTTCACAACAACTCGGTGAATGTCCTTGAGTGGCCCAGCCAGAGCCCAGACCAAATCCTATTGAACATCTTTGGAGAGATCTGAAAATAGCTGTACACCGTCACTTTCCATCCAACCTGATAGAGCTTGAGAGGTATTGCAAAGAGGAATGGGCAAAAATTCCCAAAGACAGGTGTGCCAAGCTTGTGGCATCATATTCAAAAAGACTTGAGGCTGTAATTGCTGCCAAAGGTGCATCAACAAAGTATTGAGCAAAGGCTGTGAATACTTATGTACATGTGATTTTTCAGGTTTTTTATTTTTAATAAATTTGCAACAATTTCAAAAAAATCTTTTTTCACGTTGTCATTATGGGGTATTGTGTGTAGAATTTTGAGGAAATAAATGAATTTAATCCATTTTGGAACAAGGCTGTAACATAAAAAAATGTGGAAAAAGTGAAGCGCTATGAATACTTTAAAGTAAAAGGGCTAATAATTCTGACTTTAACTGTATATTGACCTGCATTTTTTTAATATGCATTTTAAATGCATTTCAAACGCAAATCGCTATTGATTTGGGCCTGACCTTCACCTTTAAACCTCACTATCGATTCTTGTTGTTTTTTACTCTTTGTTTTACTCCGTCTGTCTCTCTGCCCTCCGCCATCACCTCTTCCCTAACACTCCAACACCTCTTTTCTCTCTATTTCTGTCGCCATACGCAAACACGTCGGCTTCTTCTTCGCGCTCTCTCGCTGTCTTTGTGTTGGCTTCACTCCCGAGGTTTGTTAAGGCAAACCTGGGTGATAATTAGGCAGGGACAAACTATACATCAGGGAGGACGGGGAGATGAGGGCTGAGTCTCTGCCTGTTGGTGTTTTAAAGCAGGAAAAGCACTACAGCTGAGAAGGCAAAAAACAAGAGGATGTGTTTAAAACAACGGAGGAGTGAGGATGTGCTGTATAGTTTGTTTCAGATGCTGTTTTTCAAGCTGTAAGCACCATGCACTCGCAGTCAGCATTTTTAATGCAGTGCTGAAAAAGTAGTGTTTTGGTCTTTTCGTTTTCCAGGAATGGTGTCTTTAAATATCCATAAAAGAAAATGGAGAGAGGTTGTTTAATATGTGTTGTTTTTTAGTTAACAGTTTACAGTATTGTCCCATTATAGTTAAAGGGGATAGTTCACCCAAAAATGAACATTTCCTGTTAATTTACTCACAGATCATAATCAAGATGTAGGTGATTTATTTTTTTGGTAGAACATTAAAGAAGAATTTGAGCTGAATCCGTGGTCCTTGGTGATTTACAGTGGGGGAAATAAGTATTGAACACGTCACCATTTTTGTACGAAAACATGTTTCTAAAGGTGCCGTTGACTTTTAAAAATGTAATATAAATATATGTATATTTTAATGCAGATAACTAAAATAACTAAAACGAAAACCTTATGACTTGAAGCAATTTTTGCTTTTAAAGGACATATTTGAATATTTCTGTATTTTGTGTAGTTAATTTGTAAATAGTTTGAAGCATAAACTGCGCTACATTTGACTTTCATATTTACAGTATAACAAGAAGAAAAGAGCTGATTTTTTTTTACCAGCAAGGTTAGAAAAATATGCCTAATTCAAAATGTATTTACTTAAATCTTGAGAACTGAAATGACTACAAAATATACAGCAATATATAAGATGCATCTTTAATTTAACTAATTTTTTCTACTGCTTAATCTGATATTAGTTATTTAATGCATGAATGCAACAGTATAGTGAGGTTTATGCTTTAAATATCCATTCAATATTCTCCAAAGACAAGTTAATCCTTAAAGCAATTTATACCTGAAGCACCACGACATGACTTGTTTTCAGAGAATATGTCTTAAATAGTGTATTTTTATTACCCCACTGGCAATAGTGTAATGCATAAATATACATTCATGCATAAATCAAGAAGAAATATATATATGACAATATAACATGTATAAGAAAAGGCATGTTTTCATATACAGTACTCAGCATAAATGAGTACACCCCTCACAGATCTCTCTTTTAAATTTATATTTTCAGCTGGATGCTTTACCATAATATATTTCTGTGTATACATTATTAGTGAGTACCAAAGCCAAAACTGGAACTAATAGTGTAATGCAAAAAAAAATACACTCACCGGCCACTTTATTAGGTACAACTTACTAGTACCGGGTTGGACCCCCTTTGCCTTCAGAACTGCCTTGATCCTTTGTGGCATAGATTCAACAAGGTACTGGAAATACTCCTCAGAGATTTTGGTCCATATTGACATGATAGCATCACGCAGTTGCTGCAGATTTGTCGGCTGCACATCCATGATGCAAATCTACCGTTCCACCACATCCCAAAGGTGCTCTATTGGATTGAGATCTGGTGATTGTGGAGGCCATTTGAGTACAGTGAACTCATTGTCATGTTCAAGAAACCAGCCTGAGATAATTCACGCTTTGACATGGTGCGTTATCCTGCTGGAAGTAGTCATCAGAAGATGGGTACACTGTGGTTATAAAGGGATGGACATGGTCAGCAACAATACTCAGGTAGGCTGTGGCGTTCACACGATGCTCAATTGGTACTAATTGGCCCAAAGTGTGCCAAGAAAATATCCCCCACACCATTACACAACCACCACCAGCCTGAACCGTTGATACATGGCAGGATGGATCCATGCTTTCATGTTGTTGACGCCAAATTCTGACCCTACCATCCGAATGTCGCAGCAGAAATCGAGATTCATCAGACCAGGCAACGTTTTTCCAATCTTCTATTGTCCAATTTTGGTGAGCCTGTGCAAATTGTTACTATTGAGTTACTGTTGCCTTTCCATCAGCTCGAACCAGTCTGGCCATTCTCCTCTGACCTCTGGCATCAACAAGGCATTTGTGCCCACAGAACTGCCACTCACTGGATATTTTCTCTTTTTTGGACCATTCTCTGTAAACCCTAGAGATGGTTGTGTGTGAAAATTTTAGTTGATCAACAGTTTATGAAATACTCAGACCAGCCCGTCTGGCACCAACAACCATGCCACGTTCAAAGTCACTTAAATCACTTTTCTTCCTCATTCCGATGCTCGGTTTGAACTGCAGAAGATCGTCTTGACCATGTCTACATGCCTAAATGCTCTTCATGTATGTAAATGTATCTTCAAGCATAAATCAAGAAGATTTAATTTTCTAGTGAGGTTAGAAAAATAAAATGCAGAATGACAATATAATATGTAAGAAAAGTCTTGTTTTCATAAATATGTATTGATTTATGCAGATTTTTCTGATCTCAAACTGCATAGACTAAAATATTGATCTTGGGATTTAAGAATCAATATAGATTAGTTAAAATTAAGATCGAAGGCAAAATCATTAGCCCTACAGAACAAACCACTGTTGTTCAACGACTTGCCTAATTACCCTAACTTGCCCTAGTTTACCTAGTTAATCCCTTAATATGCACTTTAAGTTAAATACCATGCAAAATAACTAGTAAAATGTTATGTGGTAAAGAAATTAGTTATTAAAACAGTTATGTTTAAAAATGAGTTGAAAAAATATCTCACTTGGGAAATATTTAAAGCAAAAGTTAATTTCACAGTTTTTTCCCCTACAACTTTATATACAATTATAAGTTTGAAATAAAATTTAGCATGTGCAGTAATTAGAAAAACACAATGTGCTGGAGAAATAACGTAAAATTAAGTAAAAATGCATGTACTGTGAACATATATGTTTACTCAAATACAGCACAAACATGCAGAATTATAAAACGATTACTTTGGTGCTTACAGACATGAAGTGATCATATTGAATAAGAAAGTGAGTGAGGAAGGAATGAAGGAAGGATGAAAGGCTGTGAGTGAGTGATGGAAGTAATTCATGCTGGATTTCCTAGTTTCACGGTCAAATGGATCATACTTGGAAATGGCACATATAACTATAGGCGATCAAAATTTCTGTTCGTTACAGTCAAGAGACGTCAGTCCTGGTGCTCAGAGCTCCATATTGTAGGAAGGGACACAGTGACATTAGAGTCTCTTTGGGGGGTTTTGTTGCATTTGTGGCGTAGCGGTGCATTTTGGCATATGGTTCCCTTTTAAAAAGTCTGTTTGTGCAATTTTAGCAACCTGAAAAGCCACACGTTTAGGTGAGTTTTGATTGATTGCTCTATTTTTTTTAATTTTTATTAATGCTTTTCAATCAGAGAGATACAGTTAAATATAAAGAATCAATAAGAAATCTGAATTAGTGTTACTCTCTGAATCAAACATGGTATAATTATACATTCTAGCATCAAAACCAATATTTATAACAAAAACTAATAATAATAATAATAATAATAATTTTAAAATAGTTAATAAAGCAAAACTATGATGCAATACAGATTAATATGTAAATACAAATATGCGTGAGATACAGCAGTGATTAAAAATTAAATAATAAAATAAAAATCAAACAAAAAAAATTATAATAATTATAAATAAACCAGGGGCAAGGAAAATAGGCCAGATGCAGAGGAATTTTATTTTTATTCATTCATTCATTCATTCATTCATTCAAATCATTCAATAAACCAATTATTCATTTATTAAAATCATGTATTCATTCATTCATTAATTCAAATAATTAATTCAAATCATTCATTCATTCATTTATTGAAATCATGCATTCATTCATTCATTCATTCATTCATTCAATTAATTAATTCAAATCATTCATTCATTCATTTATTGAAATCATGTATTCATTCATTCATTAATTCTAATCATTCATTCAAATCATTCATTCATTTATTGAAATCATTCATTCATTAAAATCATTCATTCATTCATTAAAATCATTCATTCGTTCAAATCATTCATTCATTCATTGAAATCATATATACATTTTTTTATTCATTTGTTCATTCATTCAAATCAATTATTCATTCGTTCATTCATTAATACATTCATTCAAATCATTCATTCATTCATTCATTCAAACCATTCATTCATTCATTTGTTCATTCATTCATACATTCATTCAAATCATTCATTCACTAATTTATTTATTCATTCATTTGTTCAAAATCATACATTCATTGAAATCATTCATTTATACAAATCATTCATTCATACAAATCATTCATACAAACCATTCAAATCATTCATTGAAATCATTCATTCATTCAAACACTCATTCATTTGTTCATTCATTTGTTCATTTATTCATTCATTCAAATCAATTATTCATTCATTTTTTCATTCAATAATTCATTCGTTCAAATCATTCATTCATTCAAATCCTTCATTTATTCATTTTTTCATTCATTCAAATCATTTGTTCATTCATTTGTTCATTCAAATCATTTGTTCATTCAAATAATTATTTTCTTCGTTTGTTCATTCATTCATTCATTCAAATCATTCATTCATTTATTCATTCATTCGTTCTTTCATTTGTTCATCCGTTCATTCAAATCTTTCATTCATTCATTTGTTCA
>CAIGQV010016735.1:5987205-5999247 GCA_903798115.1 Danio jaintianensis
AGCCTAGAGTGCCATCATCTGCTGTTCTCTTAAAAAAGCCTAGAGTGCCATCATCTGCTGTTCTCTTAAAAAAGCCTAGAGTGCCATCATCTGCTGTTCTCTTAAAAAAGCCTAGAGTGCCATCATCTGCTGTTAAAAAATAGCCTAGAGCGCCTTCTGCTGTTAAAAAAATAGCATAGAGCACCATCTGCTGTTAAGAACTTAAGCTAGAGCGCCATCATCTGCTATTAAGAAAATCCTAGAGGGCCATCTGCTGTTAAAAACGTAACCTAGAGCACCATCTGCTGTTAAAAACTTAGCTAAGAGTTAAGTCAAGAGAAAATTGTGATCTCAGAAACAATACAGAATCGATTTCTCAAAACATTTTTTTGCCACAGCTCTATTTTTGACAGATGGCGATGAAATATTATATATTTATTCTATATTATATCAAATAATTATGTTATATATTGTACACATGACATGCCATCTGACAGCCGACTTTTGTTTCTTGTTTTTGCAAATGGAAAACCGTATATCAGGAGTTTAACCTGACAACCCTGTAAAATCATCCAGATAATTGGTTTGTTATTATCAGGGTATATGAAGCACAAGCTGTAAAGGCTCTCTTGAGAAATGGGGGCGGGCAGAAGCAGCTCATTTGCATTTAAAGAGAGTTAAAACCTCTCAGCAGTTTTCAGTAGTTTACTTCAACCTGTGTTTGCTGTGATTGTCATCCTGTCTTCTTTTTTTTATTCCTTCTACATCCACTTGCTGTGCCACAAACATGACAACACAGGGTGACACAGTACTTCCACTCAAACATGTTCTCTCTATTTTTCCTGTCCCTTGTTTCCTTTTGCACTTCATATACAAGCGTCTGCAAGCTGGGCTCCATTTGTGTGTGTGCGTGCGCTTGTGTGTGTGTGTGTGTGAGTAATGTCTCTGCCCGACTTGATGTATGATGGTGCTGCTGGACTAAACAAACAGAGGTGGATCGATGCCGTAAACACTGCAGAGTGCAGCAGTAAATAAAGGCAGCCGGACAGCACGAGGTGTTGGGGAGGGATGGATGAGGGAAACAGGGCTGATGGTGGGCTGCCGGATGGCCAAAGGACAACTGGGGCAAAGGGGAGAGATTGAGGATATGCCACAGACGTGACACACAAGGACACGAGACATGGAACGGACAGATGGATGAGTGTTTAAGACAGAAGGCAGAAGGAGGGCGGGGAAACGGACATGCTTGCCGTCTGCGGTTGATGGGTGGAGAAAGTGGGAAATGAAGATGAGAGGGGGCAGGATTGGGACAAGTGGGGCTTTAGTCTCTCCTGTCAACTTTTGTTGTTGAAATTCGAAAAAAAAAAATATATATATATATTATTATTATTATTATTATATAAATAACATTCCTTTATTTAAAGACACTTTATTTAAATTTATATATACATTTAAGTTTACAGTACATTATTATTATTATTATTATTATTATTAATTATTATTATTATTATTGTTATTATGTTATTATTAATATATAAATTAAAATTCTTTCAAAGTTAGATATACATTTACGTTTACCATGCATATTATTATTATTATTATTATTGTTGTTATTATTATTATTATTATTATTATTATTATATATTATTAGTTATAGAATATTTTGCAAATGAATTGTATTTCAAGTTTAATTGTATTTCATATATTTTTTTATTTGTATCATTTGATTTAATAATAATAATAATAATAATAATAATTATTATTATTATTATTATTATTATGCAATTATTAATATATAAAGTCAAATTATTTTGTTTAAAGGCACTATTTAAATTTATATATACATTTAAGTTTACTTTACATTATTATTATTATTATTATTATTATTATTATTATTATTATTATTATTATTATTATTATTATTATATACATATAAGTGATGGAATATTTTACAAATGAATTGTATTTCAAGGACATTTAATTTAATTTGTATCATTTGATTTAATGATAATAATAATATTACAATTACTGTAAATGTTTTTCCCTCGTTTGTTGTGTCTGCTTTGATTAGTTTATTATAATTAAATTTACATGCGTTTTCATGTGCAGTAAAGTAAAAATAAAAATGTCAGATAAAGTTATCATATATTGGTGTGGAAAAATGTTTCTTTTAGGCTCCGATTAAATGAATAACAATCATTATCCTTTGACAGACTGCAATTCAATTAAACGTGAACACTGAAATTTTAGATTTACAACTAAAAGTCTATTTTAAAGCGCATGCAATCACTATCAATTATAACTTTCTGTTTGAACAGCAATGCAATAATATTTATCATAAAGCTTTGAGCTTTTTTCCTGTAATCCTTATGAACATGCACCATGGAAACCACAGAATCTGCCACCGATTACTACAGTCAATGTCATTACAGTAAACACTGGTAACACACCAGTACATAGTTTGTGATAGAATTACAACGTTTTAAGACGTTAGCAAAGTGACTTTTATTAGCATTTTAGTTGTTTGAGTTTATTCATACATTCATTCATTCATTCAAAGGGCTTAGTCCCTTTATTCATCAGGGGTTGCCACAGTGGAATGAACCGCCAACTTATCCAGCATATGTTTTACACAGTGGATGCCCTTCCAGCTGCAACCCAGTACTGGAAAACACCCATACACTCTTACATGCACACACATACACTACGGCTAATTTAGTTTATTCAATTCACCTATAGCGCATGTCTTTGGATTGTGGAGGAAACTGGAGCACTCGGAGGAAACCCACGCTAACATGAGAACATGCAAACTCCACACAGAAATGCCAACTGACCCAGCCGGGACTCGAACCAGCGACCTTCTTGCTGTGAGGCGACAGTGCTAACCACTGAGCCACCATGTCGCCTGTTTGAGTTCAGTTGTTTGATATTGCTTAAGAAATAATATAGAGAGAATTAAGTCTGTAAAATAGCAGAAAAATACTGCCAGTGTGTTACCAGGTTTTTGTACCATAATTTACAAAACAAACACAGACAATATACTTCAAACTATTAAAAATGTCAACAAAAGTCATTTTTCAAACTTTTCAACATCATAAGCCTTTTGAAGGAAAGATCAAGGTCCCATAATGCAATTCAAAAGCATAAATAAGTGAAAAAAACATGAACAAAGTCCCTTTAAGGCAAGTCATTTCACTCTGTGGCCATTTTAAAACGCAGTATGCTCGGGCATTCTGTTTGAATGGGGAAACATCAAATTGTCCAAAATTGCTTGCCAAGCTTATGATTAAACTTCATATTAGGAATCACCAATACAATTAAACAACAACTGTCTCTTTATTTTCATTTCTAAACGTTCGAATCAAACAAAATCTGCAGAAACCCACGTCTGGTCGGAGCCCCTCCCCCATAGAATCATCAGTCTATAGCGATCTATGATTGGCTCTTGTACTAGAAGGTGGGGCTTCATCCGCATAATTGACTGTTACACTTTTCCCCATTCAAAACTATACAAGTGACATGTCTTGTGTATTCTATAGTCTTTGACATGAATAACCAAATACAGAAAACTGTTTATTTACAGATATTTTTATATAGTATAGTAGTTATACATAGTAGTAGACATGAGACATGGAGTAGACAGATGGATGAGTGTTTTAGACAGAAGGAGGATGGGGAAACGGACATGCATGCCGTCTGCGGTTGAGTGTGGATGGGTGGAGGAAGCAGGAAATGAAGATGAGAGGGTGCAGGATTGGGACAAGTGAGGCTTTAGGAAATGAGAAAGGCACAGATGGCAAAAATGAGAACAACAAATAATGTGTTGTTGCTTGAAGAGAATAAGAGAACTGTTCAGAAGGCTAGACGTAATTAAGAACTAGTACTGTATGTGTGACGCTGCATCAGGGTTTCTCCTGCTGTCGCACTTGTTGTTCGGACAACATGCTGTACAGACTGTTTTTATAGGGTTTAATTATACAGGGCCTAAAATGAGCCATGCTTCAAACATTTGATCAAGTTTGCAATGAGAATGGAGTCTACAGTTAATATTCTATGAAAGAAAAGCACATCAAAATAGAAGTTCTTTGCAGGTTTCTGGATAAATAAAAAGCTTCATGGTTTAAAGATTGAAGAAAAAAATATTTGTGTTGTAATTTTGCTGTTGATGCATAATAATAATAATAATAATAATAATAATAATAATGTTATTATTGATATATAAATTAAAATTAATACAGCGGGGAAAATAAGTATTGAACACGTCATGTTTTTTTCCTGGGAACAATATTTCTAAAGGAGCTGTTGACATGGAATTGAAGCAGATTTTGTTAAAAACCAAACAATACAAACATAAAAATAAAACAAAACGTCTTTACACAAAACGTCTTTACGTTCAATTCATCTTTATTTCTATAGCGCTTTTACAATGTAGATTGTGTCAAAGCAGCTTAACATAGAAGATTATAGTAAATTGAAACAGTGTCAGTCCAGTTTTCAGAGTTTAAGTTCAGTTCAGTTCAGTGTGGTTTAAATTTTCACTGCTGAGAGTCCAAACACTGAAGAGCAAATCCATCGATGCGCAGCTCTACAGGTCCCGAACCATGCAAGCCAGTGGCGACAGCGGCGAGGAACAAACTTCACCAATTGGCGAAAGTGAAGGAAAAAAAACCTAGAGAGAAACCAGGCTCAGTTGGGCACGATCATTTCTCCTATGGCCAAACGTCTTGTGCAGAGCTGCAGTCTAGGCGCCGGAGGCTGGAGAACGTTGGACGTCCATCGTGGAGAAGCTGCAGGTGGGAGAGGTCACCGGCTGGTGTTCAGGCTGGCCCTTCAGGATCAATGCGAAGACTCGTCTGTCACATAATGCAACATAAACGTATGTGTAATAACAATGAAATGACAGAAGGAGAAAGTACTGAACTACTGAAATGTATTTAATACTTTATATAAAAGGCTGTTTTGGTGATGGCAGCTTAAAGGCGCTTCTCATATGGAGAATGAAGTCACATGCATTGCTCAGGTGTGAGTTTTTCACAGACTTCTACAGAGTGTAAAGATCTTGATGGTTCTGTGGGTCTCGTCTATCAAATCTGATCTTTATTTTGTATTTTCTATTGGATTCAAGTCAGGTGATTGGCTGGGCCATTCTGCAGCTTGATTTTCTTTCTCTGAAAGCATTTGAGAGTTTCCTTGGCTGTGTTTTGGATCATTGTCTTGCTGAAATTTCCACCCTGTTTTCATCTTCATCATCCTGATAATGTAGATGTTGGACTGAAGCAGTTAATATTCATTTACACTGAGAAAGAGCAGAGGGCTGCTAAAGAACTACTGAGAGATTTCAGCTGCTGTCTGGGCTTTCACTGCCTTTCTACTCCTCCCTTTCTTCATGTGTTCAATACTGTTTCCCTGCGTCATTTCATTTAATTATGCATAACTTCATTTGTAAACTAATTCGATTTGTTTTCTTTGCATATATGGATTTCTTTGATTGTTACCAACATCTGGGGAAAATTTCAAGTCAACAGCAGCTTTAGAAATATGTTTTCGGAGAAAAACGTGTTCAATTCTTATTTTCCCTACAGTATATTTAAATAAAACCCTATTTGTTTAAATGTAGATATAAATTTAATTGTACATTATTATTATTATTATTATTATTATTATTATTATTATTATATACTTTAAAGTTATTAAATATTTTGCTAATTATTGTTTTACAATGTATAATTTTATTAGAAATATTTTGATTTAAATTGTATAATGTGATTCAATAATAATAATAATAATAAGTATTAGAATTACTGTAAATGTTTTTCCCTCGTTTGTTGTGTCTGCTTTGATTAGTTTATTATAATTAAATTTACATGCGTTTTCATGTGCAGTAAAGTAAAAATAAAAATGTCAGATAAAGTTATCATTTATTGGTGTGGAAAAATGTTTCTTTTAGGCTCCGATTAAATGAATAACAATCATTATCCTTTGACAGACTGCAATTCAATTAAACGTGAACACTGAAATTTTAGATTTACAACTAAAAGTCTATTTTAAAGCGCATGCAATCACTATCAATTATAAGTTTCTGTTTGAACAGCAATGCAATAATATTTATCATAAAGCTTTGAGCTTTTTTCCTGTAATCCTTATGAACATGCACCATGGAAACCACAGAATCTGCCACCGATTACTACAGTCAATGTCATTACAGTAAACACTGGTAACACACCAGTACATAGTTTGTGATAGAGTTACATTCCATATGAATTTACTGTTATCCAGTAATACTGCAATCACTATGCTATACAATTGTGGTTATAATGGTAAATGTGGGATGTAGAAAGACTAAATGTCCTCTCAGCTGCTGAAAACAGTTACTGTGAAAGACATTTCGATGTTGTGATAATATATCATCATACATTATCATATGTCATCAGAAGAAAGAAGCCAAATAACACTTCCAATAGCAATCAGTTATTTCTGTATGTCAGCCACACTGCATTACAAGGCCAAATTCTTACTACTGATACTGATATACAGACATGACTATTAAATTCAACATGATTGGTGTCTCTTTAGTGGGTAACTTAAACATAAATTCCTCTACTGAAGTCCTGAGTTGTCCTCCAGGAATGAACACAGCACAATATCCTCAAATTTAATGATTCCCCAAATTTTCCCCTAAAAATAAAGTTTTAATATTATTATTATTATTATTCTTAAGGGGGCTAATAATATTGACCTTAAAATGTTTAATTTTGTAAATGTTTATTGAATAATTTTGACTTCAACTGTGTCATTTTAAACGTTTACAGTATAGGAACCCATGATTTTTACAATGCAGAAAACACACAATGTTGTGAATGAATAACTAAAACGTTGTGCTGTATACATAATCAATTAAGTGTTTGGATTGTTGTCTGTGAATATTAAACCACAGGAGGCCATTTAAAAAAATCTTCACGTAGCGCATATCTGTGTGAATGAATGGCAGAATTTATTATACACATACTGATGAGTGTGACAGTCATGGTGTTCAGACTGATGCTGTCTTACTGTTTAAGAACATAAACACATGAACTGTATTTCCAGAGCTAATCTTAGAGTAACTTCAACAGTATTTTACTGTTTTATATGAGAAACATTATTGTCATGTCATGTATACATAGACAATTAAAACGTCTTCATGACAAGCAGTCAAGTCCGACTATAGCTTTAGTTTTGAGTGTAATTTGAGAAAAAACATTACATTCATTTCAGAACTTTGCAACTTCTAATCTGAATGAACGGTAAGTTTAAATAAATAATTGAACACTAAAAACATACTGGCGGCGCAGTGGGTAGCGCTGTCGCCTCACAGCAAGAAGGTCGCTGGTTCGAGCTTAGGCTGGGTCAGTTGCATTTCTGTGTGGAGTTTGCATGTTCTCCCCGTGTTGGCGTGGGTTTCCTCCAGGTGCTCCGGTTTCCCCCACAAGTCCAAAGACATGCGCTATAGGTGAATTGGGTAAGCTAAATTGTCCATAGTATATTTGTGTAAATGAGAGCGTTGGGTGTTTCCCAGTGATGGGTTGCAGCTGGAAGGGCATCCGCTACATAAAAACATATGCTGGATAAGTTGGTGGTTCATTCCGCTGTGGCGACCCCAGATTAATAAAGGGACTAAGCCAAAAATAAAATGAATGAATGAATGAAAACATACTCAACATTTTTTTCCCCAAAAACCTGTAATATCAGATTGAATTAATGGTTTGGAATGCTATTTTTTTTTATATATTTTTTTTTGACATTTGTTTACATTTATCAAGATGACTGTACAATGTGCTTTCAGAGATATAATCAGAGGGAAGTTTTACCAAGAATGTGCCATGGGTTATAGTCCAATTGTACTACAAAAGCAAATCATAAACAATAATAGTAATCCATCCATTCATCCATTTTCCTTCGGCTTATTTATCAAGGGTCGCCACAGCGGAATGAACCGGCAACTATTACAGTATATGTTTTACGCAGCGGATGCCCTTCCAGCTGCAACCCAGTATTTGGAAACATCCATACACTCTCACATTCACACACACACTTATACACTATGTCCAATTTAGCTTACCTAATTCACTTATACCGCATTTCTGTGGACTGTGGGGGAAACCGGAGCACCCGGAGGAAACCCACGAGAACACGGGGAGAACATGCAAACTCCACACAGAGATGCCAACTGACCCAGCCGGGACTCAAACCAGCGACCTTCTTGCTGTGAGGCGACAGTGCTAACCACTGAGCCCTATAATAGTAACCATTTACCAAATAAATAAATACAAAAAAATTTTAAGAGCAATGGAGTGCTATTCTGTGTTCTCCTTATGGTAAGGGTTGTGGGGTTTGTTAAATGTGTACTTGAAAAATCTATAACAAATAATACAAATGAAAATTTACTTTTTACTGTTTCAAAGTTTGGAATCTGCAGGATTTCATGTTTTTAAAAACTAATGGTAGAATTTTGTATTTTATGTCCTTATTTTTCATTATTTTATTTGTTTTTTCATTTATTTAACTACAATTTAATTTTATTTATTATTGTTTTTTTATTATAATTTTTCATGTGGGGGTCAGGATTCAAATTACATGAATGATGGATATTATCTTATTATTCAATGTCAATTTCTGACATGTTTTTGCTCTAAAAACGTTCAGTAAAAATATATAAAAAATAAAAAAAAAAAAAATCTAATGTTGGGCTCACACCAAATGACATGAAAACACTTGAATTGCGTTGATGTGTTTTTTTTTGCCTCACGTGAATTCTCAAGCAATTGAGGTGAGTTTCTTGCATGCGCACAGCATAAAGTCACCTCTATTCACACATTTGCCTTGACTTTGTAGGTAATCTGCTCATGTACATACTTGAGTTTGAATTTGTTGTGAACTCTGCATAAGAATCACAGAATACTTTTGAAAAAATACATATATTAAAACAGTAATATTATGAAATATTTTTACAGTATAAAAAATAACTGTTTATACTGTATTTATATATTATGTATTATATGTGGTGTGATTATAAATGTATTTACTGTGCCTTTTCATTAGCTTTTCACTGCTGAATAAAAGTACAGTTTTAGTCAGAATTATTAGCTGTCCTGTTAAATTTTAATTGTTTTTTTTGTTTAACAGAGAGAAGATTTTTTCAACACATTTCTAAACATAATAGTTTTCATAACTCATTTCTAATAACTGATTTATTTTATCTTTGCCTTGATGACAGTATATAATATTTTACTGGATATTCTGGAAGATACTAGTATTCAGCTTAAAGTGACATTTAAAGGCTTAACTAGGTTAATTAGGCAAGTTAGGGTAATTAGCCAAGTCATTGTATAATTATAGTTTGTTCTGTAGACAATCAAAAATAAATATTGCTTAAGAGGGCTAATAATATTGACCTTCAAATGTTTTTAAAAAAATTAAAAACTACTTTTATTCTAGCCGAAATAAAACAAATAAGACTTTCTCCAGAAGAAAAAATATTATAGGAAATACTGTGAAAAATTCTTTGCTCTGTTAAACATCATTTGGTAAATATTTGAAAAAGAAAACAAAATTCACAGGAGGGCTAATAATTTAGACTGCATATCATTTACTGAAGTTATGAAAGCCATTCAAATGTTTTGTGATATTTTTGTATGAGCGAGCTCTGCCTTTGTCTTTCGCTCTCTGTTTCACATGCAGATGTTATTCACACTGTGGGGCCGATAGTCCATGATTCAGTGGGAGAGAGAGAAGAAGAAGCGCTGAGAAACTGTTATTATAACTGTCTGCACACAGCAACTAAACACCACCTGCGGACTGTGGTGAGGGTCTCTATCACACACACACAAACAGACACACACACACACACATACACACACACTCACAACAGAGTCAGACTTCATAGTTTGTCTGTGATAAAGCTTTCAATGCAGTTTTAAAATGGTCATGACATCAAATCAAAGTTAATAATTTGACATTTAAGAAACCTATGTTCTGTTGAAAACATCCTCCGCTTCAAAAATCCTTCAGTTTTTAAACAAAACATGGTATTACTTTATTTTAGGTGTCTTTTGTTACACATGTTCCATGTACTTACTAAATAATTACAATTATTGTGCAAAATTACATGTAACTATCCCTAGACCCGAACTCTCATCCTGGTTCTAACCATATAGTAAGCACATGCAATTAATAAATATTACTCAGTACTTAAATGAATAGTTACACTGTGACAAGGACACCTTAAAATAAAGTAACCCAAAAGTATTTATGTAATAGAGCTGTAAAAATGGTTTGTTTGCCAATGAGGTGTCATATGATGTCACATTGAAATATAAACTCTGCCCCCAGAGCATAGGCCACGCCCACTGTCATTCAGGCTGTCAGTGACGGACACTTGCCAAATAATAAATCAATAGAACCAGTTATAATCCCTGCTGTCATTTACAGTGCAGATGTATACAGATGCACAATGAGTTTCTGATGTTCTCAATGCACTGACAAACTCGAGTAAAAGAACTTTTGCTTTGATCTGTCTGGATTAAACAGCTCATTTGCATCTCTATCTAGACTTCAGGAGGATCTCAGTATCAAGAAAAGGTGCATGGTTTATTTTTAGTCATGTAACGGATCATTTTAGATATGCTTTTTGGGGGGGGGTTTTCATGCTTTTTTTTTTACAGAGCGTTTGACTGTAGAATCGTAAATGAGAGAAAATATTGTTTCATTTACTTGAATAGAATTGACAATACTATTCAAGTAAATAATTTCATACTTTATTTGTAAATTATGGCTAGGGCCAGACAGAATCTGCAGACATTTTTTGCTATTTCTGCGCAGATTTTTGTAAAAAAAAAATCTGGATTTATGCGGAATGATTTTGGGAGTATCATAACTAAAAACTTAATATATGAAATTAAAAATAATACCTTTTCAACTTTTATTTAATGTTTACGTTGCAAATCCAATTAGATCCACTTAATTGGTAAACAAAGCAAGTCTCTCATATAATAGATCTACTACAAGACAGAAAATATTGCTTTACAGATTGTATTGTAAATAAATCTTGTTCACATTTTCATATTTGTCGATAATATTACTGAAATTTACTTAAAAACTGAATAAATAAAAATAACACACATTTTTATATGGATAATGGTGATAAAAGTGAGGGGGCATTGATGCTTTTTTTTTTTGCGGTGATGTCAGCCAACCAAAATACTGACAAGCTTTGAAGGCTTTGCCCCTTAAAATCAGTCCTTTTCTCATAGAGGTTCAGGATGAGGGTTGAAAAAAATTTTTTTTTTTGCATATGTATTATGTATTTTTTTTGTGTGTATGTGTAAAAAAAAAATTATTTTAACATTTTGAAGTTAACCTCAAGGTACATATTAATATTATAAAATATCAATGTTATGCCCTCTTTAATGGTGCACCGCAATCTTAACCCACCATACTGCATATCAAACATCAGCCAATCAAAATACTGACAAGCTTTGAAGGCCTTGCCCCTTAAAATCAGTCCTTTTCTCAAAGAGGGTCGGGATGGGTGTTGAAAATAATTTTTATTTTTTGCATATTTGTTTTTTGTGTATGTGTAAAAAACCTGTATTTTAACATTTTAATTTAACCTCAAGGTACATATTAAAATTCAAAAATATCCATGTCATGCCCACTTTAATGTTGCACCACAATCTCGAACCCGCCGTGCTGCATACCAAACGTCAGCCAATCAAAATACTGACAAGCTTTGAAGGCCCCGCCTCTTAAAATCAGCCCTTTTCTCATAGAGGGTCGGGATGGGGGTTGAAAATAATAGGGTTTTTTTGCATATTTGTTTTTTGTGTGTGGGTATGTTTAAAAAAAAAGTCTTTTTACATTTTAAGTTAACCTTAAGGTACATATTAAAAATCAAAAATATCCATGTCATGCCCCCTTTAATGGTGCACCGCAGTCTCGAACCCACCCTGCTGCATAACAAACGTCAGCCAATTAAAATACTGGCAAGCTTTGAAGGCTCCGCCCCTTAAAATCAGTCCTTTTCTC
>CAIGQV010016735.1:5999257-6009532 GCA_903798115.1 Danio jaintianensis
ACTGGCAAGCTTTGAAGGCTCCGCCCCTTAAAATCAGTCCTTTTCTCATAGAGGGTCGGGATGGGGGTTGAAAATAATAGGGTTTTTGCATATATTTATGCTTTTTGTGTGTGGGTATGTTTTAAAAAAATCTCTATTTTAACAATTTAAGGTAACCTCAAGGTACATATTAAAATTCAAAAATATCCATGTCATGCCCCCTTTAATAGTGCACCGCAATCTTGAACCCGCCGTGCTGCATATAAACTCAGGAACATATAGTTAACATGTTAAACTCTCACCCTGCATCATTCATATCATACAGCATACGAATGAAAGCGCCAGCAATTCAGTCATAACTCACACTCCACCGGCGCCCTAACACTTTTTATATGAATCTACTAAAACAGTTGAGAGCCGTTTCAGCTTTATTTCTTTCAGAGATTGATTTATTGCAGGCGGGTTATTGCGTGTGTAAAAGATTTTAACAGAGTGCACCAGCAAAGATAAAAATACACACAGACATGGTAAGGATCTATGCGGAATCATAACGTCTGACGGGGACCTTCTGTTTAGCTTTATTTACTTGGTGTTGGCTGTAAAAAATAACTGTGTGTAGTGTTATTAGGAAGCGTTCTCATCTAAAAATGAAAGTTTGCTCAACATTTATTTACCCTCAAGCTGCTTTAGTGCAAAAATGAAAATAAAAATGGGGTCAAAGCTATTTTTTTGTTATGACTCAGAAATTGTACAGTTACAAAAAAAAAAGGAAAAGTGAGAGAAGTGAGGGAAGAAAAGCTAAAAACTAAAATTGTGTTCTTATAAAACTTATTTCTAATCATAGTTTTACTTACAGTTTAGAAAAATATTGCTTGTTACATTTTTGTTTATGATTTTTTTGTCTTAGTTTTTTTTGTATGTGTCATTTACAATTATTAGCCCTCAAGTGAAATCTTTTTTTTTTTTTTAAATATGAACATTTTAAAACATAATAGTTTTAATAACTAATTTCTAATGACTAATTTCTTAGTTTTTAGTTTTATCTTTTATCCATGATGACAGTAAAGAATATTTTTCTAGTCATTTAGCAAGATACGAGTATTCAGATTAGTGCAATTTAAAGGCTTAACTTAATTAGGCAAGTCATTAGACAACAGTGTTTTCTTCTGTAGCCAATCTGGAAAAAAATGACCTTAGCAGGTTTTTTTCTTATATATTTTTTTATTTCAACAAAAAAAAAAAAAAAAAAAAAGAAATAAGACTTTCTTCAGAATAAAAAAATGATAGGAAATGTTATGACAAATGTCCTTGCTCTGTTAAACATCACTTGGGTATAGGGATGGTATTGTTAAGGTTTTAATGGTATTACTACTTTTATCGATACCACTTATCAGTTTGGTACTTTAACGGTACTCTTATCGGTACTTTTATGAAAAAAAAACCAAATTGAACAGAATTAGCAACACTTTATTTTATTATTACTTTTTAAATGTAAAATAAAATGAAACCAATAATTGTAAAACAAATAAATAAAAAATCCTGTAAAAGAATGTACAATGGTTTGAAGGAACACAGTTGGAGTATGCAGGCAGGCTGCAAATGACTCTCAGTTTTTAACCATTCTTCTGGAGAAAAATCAACATGTTTGCTTTTTCTGGCAGAAGTCGGGACCTTTCTTGACTTATTGTGCTCCCTGCAGTCCTCTTTGAGTTGCAAAATGCAGTTAAACAATCAGCTATGGCTAATGTTTATGTTTTATCATTAACACATTCACATAAACGAGTTAACTGTGTTTGGGATTAAAAGTAATACAGTTTTGGAACCTCTTGAAATGTAAAAATAAGCAGTTTTTTTTTATAATTTCTTAAGCATATAGTTTATTATTATTCATCTATTTGTACAGGGATGTAAAGGCATTTTTAATGTTTAATTTATCTAGGCTACTGCAGAAATAAAGTAGCCTACTATTTGCAATGTAACCAAATGTGTGTTTATTAAACTATTAATATTATACTATTTAGAGAGACCTTATGTGATTGACTGCTAGCATACGTACCTGAGGATGTGGATGATGTGGACAATAGTAGCTCAGCAGTCGAAAACTTTGCATTAGTCTTTCTGCAGTTAATGCACTTTTGAAAGATGCTTAGCCAGATTGTTTGTGTTTCCGCTTTTACAAGAAAACAACTTGTTGTGTTCATTGCAACGAGCATTGTCGGTGTCCACTCGGGTGAAATACAACCATACTCTTGGCCGTTTGGTTTTCTCCACCATCGTCACTCTATTAAGCACAAGCTTATGAGCTGTGTGTGTGCGTGCGAGTCTCGTGTTGTTTGTGTGTGTGCTTGGCGCAAGCGAGCTCTGTGTACGGCGGAACAAGACAAACATTTGTCACGTGAGATTGCCAATAGTGCAGACGAATAACAAATATTGCAAATTAGAAAAGGTTGGTCAGTTAAATTATGCTACTGTAGTAACGTTTATTTAGCAACAATTCTAACGATAGCAGATCCGTTAACGTCAGAGCTTATTGATACTTCGCTCTTTGATAATTTAGCACCGGTACCGATAAAGTATATTTGAAAAATAATAAAAATTCACAGGATGGCTAATAATTTTGCCTTATCTATTAGTTTTTGTGTATTTCTAATATAATTTCATACCTCCATTTATATACAATTTAAAGGTGCTGTATGTAAGTTTTTGACTCTTCTAAAGCATAAAAATACCATAATATGTTTGCAGATATTTAAGAAACATGCTGAGTGAACATTCTTGTTTATCTGAAAAACAATGCTGAAGTCAGATATTGTCCTTTGAAAATGTGCATTACATGCTGGAACGTCTGTCTTTGTTTTGGTTCTTTTAACCCGCCCAATGCCACTTTAGCCAATTATATTTCAGCACCTTGCCTTGTTGGAAAACCACGTATTTCATTCATTCATTCAGAAAGGCTCTCAAAGCATGCAAAATGCGACCTCTGGTGGACAGTAGCAGACTCGCAGATTTAGAGTTCCACAGGAGGTTATTAATTAGCAAATAATATAAATATTACTAACGTAAACATTAGGTGAGCAGGTTACATTGTAACCCTGTGTCCTAACAACACGCTACGTGATGAGATTTGCAGCGATAAAAAATTTGGCTGTTTGCACCAGACGAAACATGACAGAAATTTAAATGCAGCCATTCAGAAGCACAGAATATGCACTCAATCACGAAATGGTAAGATTTATAATCTAATTAATACATATTAAACCTCTTTAACATTATTAAATGTACATGCTGAATCACTGATATGCTTGCACTGAGTCTCAGTTCAAAAGTTCAATTTCAAACGGTTTATTTTATTTTCAGGATCTGAGGTGAACTATCTGCTGCTGCTTTCAGTAGTATGGCAATAAATGTCATGTAAAATAGCATTCAAACTCACATTATTAGCATTTAACACTGAATAAAGCACATGAGGTGTACCTGAGGTGATCATTGTCAGTTTTCTGTTGTTTACCTGTGAGTAATAGAAGGCGTTTCTAAAATATCAACTTGAGGTGTTGGTTAGAACAAAAACTCTTTTTAATATGGAAAATATTCCCTCTATCGCGTACCGTTGCTTTTATTTAGAACATGATTTAAATCAGCCATAAATCAGCCTTTAGGCTCGATAGTCAGACTCGCTCCTGTTGGTCCTCAATCTGGCAACCTGCACTTGCGTTTGTTTTGATCCAGGAATGCAATACCTAGTTCAACCACTGGGTGTCAAACTTACATACTGCACCTTTAAACACTTCAATTAGTTGGCAAGTTATTTTTGGCTATGTTATGTAAAGTATAAAGTTCATTTTTTATTTTTATTTTTCCAAATTCTTTTAAAAACCTCGATTTAATAGTTTTAGTTAACAATACTGGTCTTTTAAAACCTGTATAACTTTTCCAAAGAACACAAAGAGTGTTGTGCTTAATGCTCTGTCTTCAGAATAAAACCGCAAAGAGATTGAGCTCAAAAAAGACTGCCGTTTAAAAGTATATTTGAAAGTATAGTCCTCTGAAAGCTGTAGAACAGAATGAAGTGAACATGATGGCCTTAGTTCATTATTATCCTCCACTGAAATGGCTTCAGCGCTGTAGCTCGTCTTGTCTTCCTCCAAATAAAGAAAGTCATTCAAGCTTTTGGACGAACATGAGTGTGAGTAAATGGCAGAATTTTTTATTCCCCTAATTGATTTCAAAGTGCCATCCAAACGTGCCGTGCTTTAAGAGCAGCAACAATTGCCTGCGACTCAATACATTCATTTTCAAGCAAACCTTTTCTTTTTAAGACCCTTTAATCCCGGGCCGCAAGTGGCTCATTGTCATTAGTAATGGATTGTATGTTTAATAGGTTGTAATTAATCAATTTGCATTCTTGCAAAAGCTGTTTTTGTTGGGGTTTTGTGCTAATAGGGCCAAAAATAAGTGCCTTAATTTCTTTTATTATAACACAAGGCGTAGACTTTATAGATGAGAAAAACAATTCTTCGCACTTTTAATTATATTTCTCTTTTATTTCTCGATGTTGTTGTTGTCTAGGCTTTTCCCTGCATCTCTACTGGAGTTTACGGTGGGTGCAAATTACACTGCTTTCTCTACACAATCAATGTTTATTTTTCATATTTAATTGTTTTGTCTTGCATCGATTATTTATATGTCCTTTGTGCTCATAGACTTTAAATGACTGCGTGCAATTGATTACAGGTTGACTGATTTAGAGTTTTCAATAGACACATTTATTATTAAAACCTACAATCATTCATTAACCGCATTTATGAGCCTACATTTATGATGCTCTATCTAACATAATCAGTGCTGCGTCATTTCTGAACCACTGCTGTGATGTGACCTCCGTGCTCATGTTTGCGTTCCTATTTATGTTATTAAGTTTATTATTTTCTTGAATTCAATTTTATTTTAGTAATTACAGTGCTTCAACTTAAACTTAAGCCATCATTTCTGGGTTTTGTTTAGGTTAAGTATTAATTAATAATTCGTTTTTGTATGTTTTATTGTGGGTGGCACAGTGGCTCAGTTGGTAGCACTGTCGCCTGACAGCAAGAAGGTCGCTGGTTCAAGTCCCGGCTGGGTCAGTTGTCATTTCTGTGTGGAGTTTGCATGTTCTCCCCGTGTTGGCGTGGGTTTCCAATGGGTGCTCCGGTTTCCCCCACAGTCCAAAGACATGCGCTATATGTGAATTGAATAAATTAAATTGGCCGCAGTGTATGAGTGTGTGTGTATGGGTGTTTCCCAGTACTGGGTTGCGGCTGAAAGGGCATCCGCTGCATAAAACATATGCCGTAATAGTTGGCGGTTCATTCCACTGTGGCAGCCCCTGTAAATAAGGGACTAAGCCGAAGGAAAATGAAATAATGAATGTTTTATTGTGATTGAAATTGTAATTACATGTTATATTAGTTGTTGTCATTTTTATTCAATTTAGTAATTTTTTAAGAATTGAAACATGTTTCATTAATTTAGTTGTCAAGTGAACATTTCAGATTTTTGTTGTATGTTTTTAAGCTACAATTCCTGCTATTAACAAACCATTTATTATGACTTTTACCTTGACCCTTGTGTACTGTTCAAATTAACTACCCCTTCGTTATGTTCGCGGCCCCATTGCCCCATTGACTTCCATTATAACCACATTTTTTGATTTCAAAGCCTTGACACCAAATAATCATGCATTCTTGATTGTTGGTGGTTTTCCCTGTTGGCAAGAGGTAAAATTTGTCATTTTTACTGTTGAGCATCAGTTGGCAGCATGAACCCTTTAGAACCCTTTAAAAAACAGTTTCTGGCATTTATATGGAGTTCTATGGAGTAAAACAACAAATTGTAGTGTGCGAACATAAATACACTTACTGTGTTTACTACAGTATGTTCTGAGAGCTGAACTGCTTATTTAGATTTTCTCAGACATATCAAGGTAAGTGTGCAAAGGTCTCTCTCACTCTCACACACACGTACACACACTACACTCCATATAACTCCAAATAAAAGCTAGAAACTAACATTTTTTCTTTTTGCACTGCAACTGATCAACAGCAAAAATGACAAATTTTACCTCTTCCCAACAGGGAAAACCAGCAACAATCAAGAATGCATGATTATATGCTGTTATGGCAATCGAAAAAATGTCATTATAATGGAAATCAATGGGGCAAAAACAGCCCCCAACATAATGAAAGGGTAGAAAATTTGCCCAGAGTGTATTGTTGAGTTTAAAAAAAAAAAATTCAAAGCATTTTCCCAAAATATGTGTCAAAATAAGATGTGTCACCAAAAATCATTCCATTTGCTAAAACACAGAGAAAGATGTTGCCAAATTAAGACTCAAAATCACCCCAGAGTGGATGAAAACATCCCCAACAAAAACTTTTTACTGTAACGTTTTACTCTAATACTTATATTTTATTTTAGCTTTATTTTAATTGTTGAAATAAGTAGTGTTACTAAAATTTGCTCAAATAAAAAATAACTTTAAAACAAATACGTTTAATAGTATAAATTAGTACAAATACAATTAGTACAAATACAAATAAATTAGTACAAATATTTCTGATGCTCTAACCTAATTAACAAGCCTCAGCCATGCTGTGACCTTCGTGCTCATGTTTGTGTCTTTCTTGAAGCATGTTTATGCAATAGGAGCCTGATTTGAGGAATTCCGGGAGTGGAGATCACTTGCAGAAGTATGAGGGATTTTCAGATTAAGGCTGGGATTAGACGAGAGATTAGGAGCGAGAGGATGTCACTGTGATTATAATCCCTCTTAGCTATACGTGTCGAGATTAAACTCCAAAATGAACCAAGCAAATAGATTCAGCTGGAAAACAACCACCGCCAGTGGTTCCCTCTGAAGTGTTCATGTTGAAAATATGGACAAAAGTGCTGACAAGATGTGAACGTGTGGATGTCTGTCATCTCTCATTTAATCATACAAATTACGTCACTATAGTTCATGTTTTTTTTAATGATTGCGGGTAGTTTTGCTCTGTTGCATTTACTTTAAGGCTGTCAGTTTAATGCATTAATTACTTTTGATTTATTATGAAATAAAACAACACAAGCTTACACTTTAGTTTACATGTGATTTTTAATGTATGTACTGTAGTTAATATAGTCAATTATGCTTAATTACATGCTAAATAAATCATTCAAGATTTAAATGTATAATTACATGGTAACAGGAAAAGCATGAAAATAAAACATGGATGTGATGGCCGAAGGCAGCTTACAGAATGCAGAAATGCCGCATGCTGTCAAATTTTTTCTCACAAACCATACAAAATTTAATCTTGTGACACTGTGTGGTCCAGGGTCTCATTTGTGAAAGTTACAAGCAATTTATTCATTCATTCATTCATTTTCTTTTCGGCTTAGTCCCTTTATTAATCCGGGGTCGCCACAGCGGGATGAACCGCCAACAATTTATTCAGTGAAATAAAATTTTTAAATATACATATTTTCATAATGTTAGTAAGGTCAACATTAACATTCATTAGGGGTGTGAACCTACGCTGGTTTCACTGTTCGGTTCAGTTACGATTATCATGCCGGCGATTCGGTTCAATTTCGATATCTCGATGCATCACGGTGCATTGACGATGCTTTCCATACACAATTATATTTTTTTCTTCACAACACAAGAAAGTTTTATTAAAATCTATAGCTATATTTATATATTAATTGTAATACAATTTTGTCCTTTAATACAGCAGTCAGATATATGAGCTGTACCTTTAATTTTACCTGCTCAAAGAAAACTCTTTTTGAATGTATCAAACAAAACTCAAGTACATGCACAGAACAACATGAGCATTTATAGCAAATAAACTAATGTAAATATTAATCCAGCTTGCTTTTTTGAGCGTTGTCAAGCGAGTTCTTACACCCCTATGATTAGTCAATAGCTATGTTTCCATCCACCTATTGTTATGTGTATTTTGGATATGCGCATAAAAAAACGGTTTATGGAAATGCGCATAATGACATTTTGAAAATGCGCATAAAAAACGTATGCGCATAGCTGAGTAGGACAAACTTTTTATTTGATAAGAAAAGATGCGCAATAAACTACGATGAAAACACTTTTACCGAACAAATTCCAGTATGCGCATTAAAAAGTCATGTGATTTTGTTATAAGAGATCATGTAGTGATAAAAATGTGTGTGAACGATGTGATCCCGTTATGTTCTGTGACTGCTGGTGTTGGTTGCTGTATGGTTTTAAAAATATATAACAGTTAAAGTAACTAGGTTAATTTTGATTTAAATAAATAAAATTAAATGTTAATTAATATTTTGGAGCCTCACGGTGGCGCAGTGAGTAGCATGATCGCCTCACAGCAAGAAGGTCGCTGGTTCGAGCCTCGGCTGGGTCAGTTGGCATTTCTGTGTGGAGTTTGCATGTTCTCCCCGTGTTCGTATGGGTTTCCTCCGGGTGCTCCGGTTTCCCCCACAAGTCCAAAGACATGCGCTATAGGTGAATTGGATTAACTAAATTGTCCGTAGTGTATGTGTGTGAATGAGTGTGTATGGATGTTTCCCAGTGATGGGTTGCAGCTGGAAGAGCATCCGCTGTGTAAAACATATGCTGGATAAGTTGGCGGTTCATTTGGCTGTGGCGACCCCAGATTAATAAAGGGACTAAGCCAAAAAGAAAATGAATGAATGAATTAATTAATATTTTGGTCGGTTTTTTGTGCGTTTGGGCGGATTTTGGACAACTTTTGGGCTGGAAAAAGTCAGCTATATCTGGCAACAGTGTGTGTGAACGGGCAAACCAGCAGGCTGAGCACATTGTAAAACATCTAAAATGTTGTTTTGGTCATTCTAAAACGCCTTAACCATTTCAGTATTAGTGTTATTATATTATTAATGAGCTCCAGAATTGTCCGCGTCTGACGCCTTTAAATGCCACCACACGTTCATTGTGTGTCAGCATTGTCTTCTGAGGCGCAAGTCATTTATTAAATGAAGAAAAGTTTCACGCAGCTTCTCCTACCGCAGTAAATTCCGTTTTTACTTTTGATATTTGGCGCCAGTTAATCAGGAAGTGACGATTTTGTTCTCTTTGACTCATTGGATGGAAACAGTGCTTTATTCACACATCTTTCATGCGATATTCCAGTTTTGCGCGCATCTTTGAATGGAAACATAGTTATTGTTTTCACCCGCTCAACAGAATGGACTGCGATTGGCTCTAAAACTGTCAGCACTGTTCACTGATGAGTGACGTGGACAATGAAGAGAACGCTCGTGTCTGGATTCACAAGTATCGCTTTAACAGCCGAGAGGAGAGGAAAAGTTACCTTACAAACATACCAGCAGTTCAAAGATATAAAGTGAGAGAGAGAGAGATGGAGTTTACAGCTTTCATTTTCTCCCTAGCAGTGAATTAGCGACTCTTGGTTCTGCCGTTCCTTCAGTGTCAGTGAAAGACTGTCCAGCAAACTCACAAGCAGTGAATTATGCGCAATTATCTGCTTTTTAAGTAGTTGAAGCATTTATTTACTCGCTCTCGCCATAGCATTCTAACGCGACATAGCGCATATGAGATAAATGACGTCAGTACATAATAACCAGTTTTGATCTATTACTGAACCGATACAGAATTGGCCGCTTCTGCATTGCGGTGCACCGAAGAAACTATTAATTTTGACACCCCTAACATGCATGCCTTCATCTGCAACAATAATGTAAAGTTTTGTCTTAATTTTAATGCATTTAGTTGTAATTATTGTCATTTATCAATCAGCACAATCTACTGTAATTATAGTAATCACAATCTAAACATTATTTTTAATCAATACAGTTAAATGAAATAAAGATTTTAAAGTTTTGGAAAAAACAATCAATGGATAAATCTACTTCTAAATTCCACGTTTAGTCCAGTTTGTCGCTTGCTAATAATTATTGGTAATTAGTTTGGATAATACCAAAATTATTGTGAAAATTATCTTTAAATATTTTTTGTTAGATCAACAAAAGAAATATATAAAAACAATCATTTCTCAATGTTTGTAATAGGAATTCAATGTAATGTGTTCAGATTATCTGCAGTTAAGTCAGCATATTGTTATTTTTTTATGTCAGCATATTGTATTTTCCAGTTCAGAGCACTAAAGTGTCAATCTGAATGTTTTGTGTGTTGTGTGTATGTTGTTTTTGTGTGTGTGTGTGTGTGTGTGTGTGTGTGTGTGTGTGTGCGTGCGTGCGTGCGTGCGTGCGTGCGTGCGTGCGTGCGTGCGTGCGTGCGTG
>CAIGQV010016735.1:6013175-6039803 GCA_903798115.1 Danio jaintianensis
GTGTGTGTGTGTGTGTGTGTGTGTGTGTGTGTGTGTGTGTGTGTGTGAATGAGTGTGTATGGGTGTTTCCCATTACTGGGTTGCGGCTGGAAGGGCATCCGCTGCGTAAAACATATGCTGGAATAGTTGGCGGTTCATTCCGCTGTGGCAACCTCTAAAATAAAGACTAAGCTGAAGGAAAATGAATGAATGAATGAATAACCAAACAAAAACATATTAAGGCATTGTTTTCTTTTCTAACGGTTTGCCGTCTTCTGTATCCACATAAAAAAATGAAAAACAACTTTATTTTGAGAGAGAGAACTTTGTTTTACTCATCCTTTAGCTATTCACAAGATGTAGCTTTAGAAGGGTGTACTACAATATTATATTAGTATCACCAGTATACTATTGACATTGTATTATTAGCTTAAATAATAAGATTTTAAAATAAATTATGGTGGCTAGCACTGTCGCCTCACAGCAAGAAGTTCGCTGGTTTGAATCCCGGCTGGGCCAGTTGGCATTTCTGTGTGGAGTTTGCATGTTCTCCCCATGTTGGCGTGGGTTTCCTCCGGGTGCTCCGGTTTCCCCCACAGTCCAAAAACATGCGCTATAGATAAATTGAATAAACTAAATTGGCCGTAGTGTAAGAGTGTGTGTGTGAATGTGAGAGTGTATGGGTGTTTCCCAGTACTGGGTTGCTGCTGGAAGAGCATCCACTACATAAAACAAATGCCGGAATAGTTGGCGGTTCATTCCACTGTGGGGACCCCTGATAATCAGGGACTAAGCCAAAGGAAAATGAATGAATAAATAAATTATTAGGATTTTATTTCAATATTTGCTGAAATAACCCTGGATTTCAATCACATGAATTGTCAAAAAAAAGAAGAGACTTAATTTGATTTGATTTCATAATTATTCATTAATATAACCAAAAACAAAATATTATTGTATTGTTTTCTTTCGGTTTGCCAAGTTCTTTCAAGCACATAAACATCAAGCGGAAAAACATAACCTCCTCAATTTCTTTAGTTCTCCACATATGTGCGTGTTTATGATGTTACAAATGTTCTGGCAGAAGTACAGCTTCATTTTGAATCTGAATCAGACAGACAAAACAACACCGAATGAGTGAAGCCAGAGAGAGAAAGAAAGAGAGAGAGAGAGACATTTGGCAAAAGCAATGAAAAAGCTAAAGTCCTAGAAAAGAGAGAGAGAGAGAAAGAAGAATGCTTGCTGCTCCACTGTGATAAATACACAGCATTACGAGACAAAATATGCCAAATAATCTGGAATATTCCTCAGTTCCAGTCACTACATGACAATGACAAATTAAGAATTCTACTAGGTGAAGGACCCACTGCTTATCTAGTAGCCCATTATATATATATAAATATAATAAATATAAACATATATTTATTAAAGTAATATTTTAGTCATCAAACATCTTTAGAAATAGACAGATAATACATTGAAACGTTGCGAAATATTGCGAAAAAAAATTACAAACTACAAAATTTCAGCACAAATTTTTTGTTTTTCTTAAATTTTGCTCTTTTTACATTTTTTATTGAATATTTTTCCATATAAATTTGAGTGTACTAATTTATTACTAAGTTATTTAGTTAGATTAGCTCCAGATTTGGCTTCAGTACTGACTAATCTAATGTACAGTATATGCACACATATAATATAAAGCTTCCTATAGAAAATATTAATTTAAATGAGAGATTTGTGAGGGGTGTACTCATATATGTTGAGCACTGTATAAATGCCACAAGCTAAGAGGTAAAGAGTGAACACATCTGAATTATGTTTTATGTAAATATATATATGTATTTTATTGTTTTATATGTATACTGTATATATTCCTTTCTATTTTATTATACAGTATATAATTATTGTAATTATTGTTGTTATAATTTTTATCAATATTGTTATTACTACTATTATTTATATTGACTCCCCCCCCTGCTATGTAGACTTTGGCAATATTTACCCATTGAAGTCATGAGAGAAAGAGAGAGAGAGAGAGAGAGAAATATGTTAGATTAAATTAGAATATAAAAATAGAAAAAATGAAACTAGAATATATTTTTAGAATATATTAGATTATATATGTATTATATATTATCCATATATTTATTAGAATATATTAACACCTGTCACAAAAAGAGAGGAGACCAATAAAAACATCAGTGATGCACTTGCGCGCACACACGCACGCACACACACACACACACACACACACACATCTAGATTATTATAAATTAATCATTGTAAATATACTGATTATTATTTATTATTACAGTTTTATACAAATGTTTGATTTATTATTATTATTATTATCATTATTTTTTTTTACTATAACTATTTACTGTTTACTATGTTTTTTTTATATAATATATATGCCAATAAAATAAAAAAGCATGCCAATAAAGCAATTACTGAATTGAAATTAATTGCATTGAAAGAGAGAGAGAGACAGAGACACTAGATGGTTATAAATGAATCATTGTAAATATACTTATTATCATTATTTATTATTACTGTTTTATCCTAAAATGTTGAACGTTGATTGTTAAATCTACAGTTTATTCTGATTTATTTATTTATTTTGTACTACTACTATTTACTTTGTTTTTATATATACTGTATATGTTCTTTTTAATGTAAACTTTATAAATGCAAAACAAGGCAAGTTTATTTATATAGCACATTTCATACACAATGGTAATTCAAAGTGCTTCACATAAACAAGAATAAAAGAAACAAGTATAAGAGAAAAAAAACAGATTAAAATGTGTTAAAACAGGTTTTAAAGGAATTTAAAAGAAAAGAAAGACTAAAAATGCTTTGGCAATACATTTGTAACAATTGAATTTTTTAATTTGAGAAAGAGAGGGAGAGAGAAAGAGAGAGAGAGAGATGCTGCTGGATGCAGTGATGTGTTACAGGAACATGATTAGAAGCAGAGCAGCCCACCTGCCCTCGCCGCTGTTGTCATGGAGACGCTGGTTTTCGGATGCTGGCACGGATTTCCATGTATTCTCTTTATGTTGTTGCTTTGCCACGCAGCATTTGGGACTGGTGTTCAGTCAAGGACAGTTGGGTCACTGGCGCTGCGCCGCTCCGGATACAAACACTCAGACTGAAGAATATGGTTAGCCATAGGACCCAAGAGCTCTCTTTTTCACGCAGACGCTCTCTTTAGTTAAGACCGAGAGGGTACAAGTTAAAAATCACTGGCTTGTAGGAGAAATAAGCTGCTCTTTGGAATGTTTTTAAAGTTCAGTGCATGCTGGATGAAGTAATATCTCTGTAGGAAAGATTTGATATGAATACACTTGAAGATTTTTCTCAATTCAATTCAATTCATCTTTATTTCTATAGCGCTTTTACAATGTAGATTGTGTCAAAGCAGCTTCACATAGAAGATTATAGTGAATTGGAATGGTGTCCGTTCAGTTTTTAGAGTTTAAGTTCAGTTCAGTTCAGTGTGGTTTAAATTTTCACTGCTGAGAGTCCAAACACTGAAGAGCAAATCCATCGATGCGCAGCTCTACAGGTCCCGAACTATGCAAGCCAGTGGCGACAGCATAGGAACTTCACCAATTTGCGAAAGTGAAGGAAAAAAACCTCGAGAGAAACCAGGCTCAGTTGGGCACGACCATTTCTCCTATGGCCAAACGTCTTGTGCAGAGCTGCAGTCTAGGCGCCGGAGGCTGGTGAACGCTGGACGTCAGTGAAGACTCGTCTGTCACTGGGGTCTCACAGGAATCTGTCAGGGTCTCATGCTCTCCACTCCTCCATGACCACCACAGCAGCTCCTCAGGATACGGCCTGGTCTGGGATTATGGAAACCTTGGGATCCTCTCTACACAGGTCTTGGATTGCATTAGTGGCACTGCATAGTCTCTGGGTTCCTCGGGATGAGTATCCCCAGGTGGAAATAGAGAATAAAGAGAATAATTAGCGTAGCTGCTGTTCATAGTGTATATAAACGAGATGCAAAAACCTGCGGGGAGCACATTCATGCATCATACCGTTATGCGATGCATTGAGTGTATGCTTTACTAAAAAGATAGGTCTTTAATCTAGTTTTGAACTGAGAGAGTGTGTCTGAGCCTCGAACATTATCAGGAAGACTATTCCAGAGTTTAGGAGCCATAAATGAGAAGGCTCGACCACCTTTACTCGACTTTGCTATTCTAGGTACTACCAGAAGCCCTGAGTTTTGAGATCTTAAAGAGCGGGTTGGATTGTAGCGAGACAGAAGGTTGGTTAGATAAACAGGAGCTAGATTATTTAAAGCTTTATAGGTAAGAAGCAATATTTTATAATCAATACGGAACTTAACAGGCAGCCAGTGTAAGGAGGATAAAATTGGGGTGATATGATCATATTTTCTAGACCTGGTAAGAACTCTGGCAGCTGCATTTTGTACTAGCTGAAGTTTATTAATTGAGGATGCTGGGCAACCAGCGAACAGAGCAATACAGTAATCCAGCCTAGAAGTCATGAAAGCATGAACTAGCTTTTCTGCATCTGAGATGGATAGCATACTTCGTAACTTAGCGATTTTTCTCAGATGAAAGAAGGCGGTTTTTGTGACATGGGAGATATGATTTTCAAAAGTTAAATTGCTGTCTAGTATAACACCCAGATCTTTTACAGTAGAGCTAAAGCTAACTTTGTGTCCCTCTAATTGCAGGTCGAGTTGTGAGATCAGCTGTGTACAGGATTTAGGCCCAATAAGTAATAATTCTGTTTTGTCTGAATATTCTGATTTGCTTTTTTTTTTTTTTACAAACGTAGTGATATTTTATTTAATCTTTTTACTACTCATGAGAAAGCTTTAGAGGGTGTAGTACATTAAGATACTGTTGAGGTTTGTATTAATTGTTTAAGTGAGATTATTTTAAAAGAAATTATTTGAAATATTGAAAAGAAAAATTGCATTTGGTGTTATTTCAATAACAACAAATTCATTGATTCATTGATTCATTCATTTTCTTTCGGCTTAGTCCCTTTATTAATCTGGGGTCGCCACAGCGGAATGAACCACCAACTTATCCAGCATATGTTTTACACAGCGGATGCCCTTCCAGCTGCAACACATCACTGGGAAACATCCATACACACTCATTCACACACATACACTACAGACAATTTAGCTTACCCAATTCACCTATACCACATGTTTTTGGACTTGTGGGGGAAACCGGAGCACCCGGAGGAAACCCACGTCAACACGGGGAGAACATGCAAACTCCATACAGAAATGTCAACTGACAGGCTCGAACCAGCGACCTTCTTGCTGTGAGGCGATCGTGCTACCCACTGCGTCACCGTGACGCCCACAAATGAAATTATTTAGCCATTTTATGTTTTTTTTTTATTTTTTATGTAAAACAACAAACACTATTACAAAACAAATTATCACATATTGTACTTGCAAAAAAAAAACATGAGTCAAGTGATCAAGTAATGTCTGAATAACGTTGTTCAATCATATGTTCAGAAACACTGTCATTGATGAAATTAAATACGTACAATTTGTAACAGTAGGATGCTGGACAACAGAGTTGAGGATCCACGTGCAGTTTATTAAATGAGTAGTCAGGCAGGCAACGGTCAAACGGGTACAAACAGTGTCATAAGGGTAATCCAGAAGCATAGTCAAAAACAGGCGAATGGTCAGGATAGGCGGCGAAAAGAACGGAAACAATAAAACAAGACAAAGGGTCATAAGGCACGGCAAGACTAGACGAGGATAACGCTTTGTATTGTTACAGGTAAACAAGACTCAGCAAAGAGTGTTTGTGAATGAGGTGTCTTTATAGTCCTAGTTATCAGTCTATGATGAGCTTCCAGCTGTGTTTGTGCAATCAGGGAGAGAACTGGAACTGGTGTATGTGAGGTGCATGATGGAATTTGTAGTTCATATCAGTGGCATATTTGTAGTCCGAGTGATGCAAAGCCTAGATCGCTGGTGATCACGACACAATTAAACAATATAAAATAATAACAATAATTAACGAATTAATTAAATATAGTTTAAGAGGAGGGAGGGTGCATCTGTTAAATGGAAGGCAATATGTTAAGGGGCTTAAAGTAAATAAAAAAAAAACATTGCTACTTTTTAAATAAATTAATTTAGTCATTTTTATGTCAATAAATGTCAATATTAGTAACAATACATGATGCATTAGCCAACATGAACTTAGCAATTGATTTGAACAGCTTTTATTAATTTTGTATTCTTTTATAATTCTAGAAATAAAATGACTTGTGCTAGTTTACATTGTACGAAATACAGAAATGGATTGTAATAATGCATTAGTGAATGTTGAAACTACTGCTTTAAATGAATAAATGCTGTGTAAGTATTTTATAATTGTTAGTTCATGTTAACTAATAGTTAATATTAACAAATAAACCCCTATTAATGCAATTTTGTTTTCCAAGTAACAAAAAAGATTTTAATTTTGTCAACAATGTTTAATTTGGATTGGTTTTCTGATATATTATTATTATTATTATGGTTTATTTATGTAGTTTAGTCTGTTTTGCTGAGCAATGGCAAAATCACAGCTCAGAAGTTGAGGATTCTCTGTGGTCATTCATTTTTTATCTCTTGTCTGTGTATTTCTGTTGTTTTTATGTGCTGTCAGCTGGACCGGGTCATCTTCTGTGTGTTTCTGAAGTCCGATAAACAGCTCTACGAAAATCTTTTACCTGCATACTTCCCTCGAGGTCTGTCATTCTTTCACACACACACGCGCACACACACACACACACACACACACACACACACACACACACACACACACACACACACACTTGTACAGCTATCTTTATGGGCAATTCCCATAGACATAATGATTTTTATACAGTACAAACTGTATATTCTGCCCCCTACCCCTAAACCCACCCTCACAGAAAACAATCTGCAGTTTTATATTTTCAAAATACTTCATTTTGTGTGAATTATGAGCCTTTTTCCTCATGGGTGACCAAAAAAATGTCCCCACAAGGTCTAAAATTGACTGGTATTGCTATACTTATGGCAAAATTTGGTCCCCACAACATGAGGAAAACAAATCACACACACACACTTAAAGTGCTTTTAAAGTGACATTAATTTTTCTGTGGCCTTTTTTATGTTGTTTTAACAATGTCCTTAAAACTTATCAGACATTTATAATGATTGAATTTCTTAATTAGCCTTAATTATGTACGCTCTAGAAACAAAAAGTCCATCCAGTATTTTAGAATAATCAATGTGCGTTTGAAAAATCTAAAGTTATTGAATGTAAGCCATTGTATGCTTCCCTCAGCGAGAGCACAGGTAATTGGCAGTACTGTGACGTTTGTTTCTCTTGTGTTCTGGAACACCTCGTACTCGTGCAATTTAAAGTTATTCATATGAGATGCTTTATGTGTGCAGCGAAACTAGCACCGACTACATTAGCATTTTTAATGCATGCAGTGTTTATGTTTTGAAATTAATTAAAAAGCAGCACACCAACTCGTTTTTGCATTTCATATAACAACATTTTATTTGCTTATTATGTTCGCGGATACTGTGATTTGCAGTTTTTTTGACGTTATGACACGATGGTATTGAGATGTCACTGAACTCCAGACATCAGTATTCATGCAAATGTCTGTTACTGTATGTATATGTGTGTGAGTGTGTGTGTGTGTGTGCTCTATTAGCCCTCTTTTTCACCTCCAGGTTCACCGCCAAAGAGCAAATTATGAGAGGATGTCAGAGTTGCTGTGGAAACGCCACACAGCCACTGCTTTTCCGCCACATCACAGCCTCGCTATTACCTGATGCAGACGCCGCAAACAGCAACAGCTTCCTGTCACACACCATCTGATTTATTCACATCAAGCAAACCAGCTCTGCACCGAAGACACACTATCAGCTTACCAGTGGGGAATCAAATTGTCATCGATTTTGTGCTGATGTTGATAACAGTGTAGGCTTACAAATGCTGGTTCACACAATATTTCAAGTCAGACGGTAAAAAAATATTTGTTAGTTAACAGTTTTCATTTTTGATTCACGGTTGTTTATTAATTGCATTATGGGACATTGATTTCTGCTCTGTTGACTTTTGATGTTGAAAGTTCAATTGTGTAGTTTAACAAAGTGACTTTTGGTGATATGTTTGTAGTTTGAAACAGTATAATGTGTAAGAAATTACATATATAGAATTAATTTTGTAACATAACTGAAAAAGTACAGATTATCATTTTTGTACCGTAATTTAAAAACACCAGCCCAGACAATATATTACTTTAAACTATTAAAAATACTTTTTCCAACTTTTCAACATCAAATGGAGGAAATATCGAAGTCCCATAATGTCATAAATGAAATGAATAAATGAAAAGGCATAACATGAATCACAAAATATGAAAAACTGTTAATTTCTGGATGTTTTTATAGTGTCTGATGTGTGCCTTTTAATTGAATTCAATTTACTGTCATTGTGCATCATACAACGAAGTTCTATCTGGTGAACGATGTACAATGACAATGAAGTAAATTGAATTGAACTGAAACGAATTGAATTGAATTGAAATGCATACATGAGACCACCTAAATTAAGTCTTCTGTATTTTGCATTTGTTGTTCTATAAGTCAGAGCTGTTTGAACACCTTCAAAAATGCATCTTTTACTGATAAGTGAACTGTAATTTTACACTCTCAGAAATAAAGGTACAGCGGCTGTTACAGGGGCGCTACACCGTTTGACCTAAATGTATACACCCAAAAAATGGCGTTTGCTGCTTGATCAAACTACTTATTTAAAATGAGTAGAAACAACATAACTCTGTCAGCAGAATAGCCCAGTGGTTAGTGTACTGATATATGGTGCGGCAGCGCTCCAGGCATCCTGAGTTTGAATCCCGGCTCGTGGACCTTTCCCTATCCTACCCCCCTCTCTCAAATAAAGGCAAAAATGCCAAAAAATAAATCTTTAAAAGAAACACCATAATTCTTGAGTTTTTAGCGGGACAACCTAATTGTTTTATGTTCAATCCACTTAAATTTGTAAAAACTAATACGTTAACTTAATTCCTTCATGTTGTCCCAACACAAACCCAGCATTTATTTACACTCAAAAAATGACTTTTGCTGCTTGTTCAAACTACATCTTTAAAATGAGTTAAGGTTTTTTTGGGACAACTTGATTGTTTCATCTTAAATCCACTTAAATTGGTAAAAATGATTAAATTAACTTAATTGATTTGTGTTGGGACAACATAAAGGGATTGTGTGGAACCCAGGCTTTTTTTTTTACAGTCAAAAATATATATGTTTGTACTTTTTATGTACTAATATGTACCATTGAGGAGCCAGTATGGACGCTTTAAGTATAAATGTGTAGCTTTTGATAAGATACAGCCCCATCAACAGCTCAAACCTTTATTTCTGAGAGTGTGTGCTAAAAACAAAAGCATTGATTATATTTTTTGAAACGTTCCCAAATTTGCGCATGCATTTATGTCTTGAATTGTTCGTCTTCTTCCCGAAGCAATGATATAATTTGCACTGAAATCACAAAAGATCTCCTGAGTAAATATTGTTTATAGAGTTGAATAAAAATTGAATTAAGGCAATCAGAGATACCAAAGGAGCATGTCAACGGTTGTAACACTTAACCTATAATGAAAGTGCACCATTTGTACTTCTTCAATGTACTTTCTGTCTTCCAGTATGATAAAAGACCCTCATTAAAGTCAACTCTCTCTCTGAACTAATGGCCGGGGCCGCACTTAACGCAACTTTCATTAATTACACCGCAAGCTCTCGACTTAATAATATAACATGCCAAATGGAGAACAGACCAAATCATTTTTTTTTAAACATTTGGTGCAAGACTGATTGTGTCAAGGCGAAGAGCTCCTAATTGTTATGCTACAATTTATTTTTATTTCCCCCCACTCGATTCTTGCATCTTTTCCCAAAAAAAAGACGAGTCTTCTTTCATCTCGACATGCTGAAAGAAAGAGTGAGCGAGGCAGATGAAAAAGAGAGAGAGAGAGAGAGAGAGAGAGCAAGAGATGAGTTTAATAAACTCATCTGAAGCAATTTTCATTTTTTAATAAGCGACAGGCAGCTCAGATACTGTCATCAGCCGAGCTTCTCCAAATAATGAGAGCAGAGGAGAAAAAAGAGAGAGAGAAAGAGCTCAGCAGAGTAATTATCCTAAATCCAGACTTCATCACCGTCCCATCAGCACTTCTCTCTTCCTTTCCTCCCTCTTGCAATCCGGCTCCATGTCCCTCTTAGTAAAGTGTTATTTAATTTGCTGTATTGGCACAGTGAAAGCAGCCATTGCGGTTCCACGCTGCTGAAATAGTAACCCTTCAGTGACGATTACACTGAAGTGCATCCTATACGCCAGCAGCAGAGAGATGAGAGCTGCTCTTCTCTTCTTTTTTTTTCAGCTTATCTCCCTCTCCCATGCCCTCGCGCGCTCGTTTCAATGATCCTATCGCCTGTGTGTGTCTCTTTTCCTCCAGCTGCGTTCCCTGCGCATCGGCAGGCTCATAACCGCAGATTCTGCCAGTCAAACGGGGCCCGCTATCACTTGCGGCCCTGCCATTTCATCCCGGTGCTCCGTCGCAGTTTGTAGTCTCTTCAGTCTGGTTTAATCTTGCGGGTGCAACCAAAAGTGTCATGGAGGGCTTTCGCAGACAAGTGGATTTTGAATGCAACTCAAAAAAATAAATAAATAAATAAAAGAGTTTGTTTTGTTGGTGCCTTTAACATATTCTGTCGACTGTATAAGTTAGTAGTAGAGCATTAATTTAGACTGCTAGATTGGATTAATGATGGGCTTTCTCAGCCTAGAGGATTTTGAATGCGACTTCCATAAAAATAATAATAATAATAATTTTAAAAAAATTGTTTTGATGGTCCCTTTAACATACTCTGACTGTATAAATTAGCAGTAGAGTATTTATTTAGACTGTTAGATTGGCTTAAAGATAGGCTTTCACGGCCAAATGGATTTTCAATGTGACTTCCCTCCAAAAAAACAACAAAAAGTTTGTTTTGATGGTCCCTCGTATTCTGCTGACTATAAATTAGTAGTAGAGCATTAATTTAGAGATTGACTTAATGACGGGCTTTCTTAGCCAAGTGGATTTTGAATGCGACTTCCATCAAAAAAATAAATAAATAAATAAAATAAATCTTTTTTGATGGTCCCTTAAACATACGCTGACTGTATAAATTATTAGTAGAGCATTTACTTAGACCGTTAGGTTGGATTAATGATGGGGTTTTTCAGCCAAGTGGGTTTTGAATGCAACTTTCCTCAAAAAAAGAGAAAAGTTTGTTTTGATGGTCCTTCATATTCTGTTGACTCTATAAATTATTAGTAGAGCATTCATTTAGACTGCTAGATTGGATTAATTTATAATGCTAAGTGTCATATTTTGGGTTGTAATGATGGGATTTCTCAGCCAAGTGGATTTTCAATGCGAAAAAAATAAAGTTTGTTTTGTTGGTGCCTTTAACATATTCTGTCGACTGTATAAATTAGTAGTAGAGCATTAATTTAGATTGCTAGATTGGATTAATGATGGGCTTTCTCAACCAAGTGGATTTTGAATGCAACATTCCTCAAAAATAAAAAGTTTGTTTTGATGGACCTTCATATTCTGTTGACTGTATAAATTAGTAGTAGAGGATTTAAGGTGCTATATTGGATAAATTTATAATGCCAAGTGTCATATTTTGGGTTGTAATGATGGGCTTTCTCGGCCAAGTGGAATTTCAATGCAACTTCCATCAAAAAAACTAAAAATTAAATAAAACATTGTTTTGATGGTCTCTTAAACGTACTCTGACTGTATAAATTATTAGTAGAGCATTAACTTAGACTGTTAGATTGGATTAATGATGGGGTTTTTTCAGCCAAGTGGATTTTGAACTAGACTTTCCTCAAAAAAAAGGAATTTTGTTTTGATGGTCCCTCATATTCTGTTGACTGTAAATTATTAGTAGAGCATTCATTTAGACTGCTAGATTGGATTAATGATGGGCTTTCTCAGCCAAGTTGGTTTTGAACAACCACCACAAAAAAAGTGTTTGTTTTGATGGTCGCTTTAACATATTCTGACTGTATATATTAGTAGTAGAGCATTAATTTAGACTGATTGGGTTAATGATGGGCTTTCTCGGCCTAGTGGATTTTGAATGTGACTTCCATCAAATTTTTTGTTTTGTTTGTTTGTTTTGATGGACCCTTAAACAAATTCTGTAGACTGTATAAATTAGTAGTAGAGCATTAATTTAGACTGCTAGATTGGATTATTGTATAACGCCAAGTGTCATATTTTGGGTTGTTGTTAGCTGGTCGACCAGCCTGGTTTTAGAGGGGTTTTGGCCATTTCCAGGCTGGTCTTAGCTAGTCAGGCTGGGAGATGACCAGCTAAAACCAGCCATAACCCTAACCCTAACCCAGCCTGGTCAAGCTGGTTTTAGCTGGTCATTTCCCAGCCTTTTACCAAGTAAAATCCCTGTCCATTGAGATAATCCCCTTTTGCATTTCTTTAATGAGTTCAAAATAATGAGAATACTTCATTTGCAAAATGTAAGGCTCTGGTCTGCCATCTTGATTTCTGTCTGTTCCCGCGGGGAGCTCATTATCTCATCGAGTGTGTGATAAAACAAGACTACGTTCATTTGAATTCAGCAAACTCAAATATTACTACTTCATTTTTTTTAAAGTAATGCATTACTTTACTCATTACTTGAAAAAATAATATTATTACGTAACTCACGTTACCCCAACACTGCTTACAGGTCTTGTGTATAGCAGTACAGAGTATAGTGCATTCATATATACAGTAAATACTCCTTTGAATTTCCCCCCGCCCTTCATGTTGCTCAAAATACACAGGACTGTTTCTTTCATTGAGCACAGAAAGCAATCATCAAAATGTCAGCACTAATGCTTTCCAAACTTGCACTTTGTTCATTTTATTTAGAGCAGTGCTGCATGAGCAAACAGCAGGCTCCTCTCTCAGCCGCTTCATCCCTCGGCCACTGGCTCACTCTGGCTGTGTGGTTCATCATTAAAGTTACTTTTTAGCATTAAATGCCATTATTCAGCTATTTTGGGTTTTAAATTTTTTTTAGAAATTTACTTACTTCAGCACCTGTGGTCCTGATGGCTCTCTACTTATAAGATAATAACTTAGTTCTACTTAATAGAGCTGTTCATTCACATCAAATTCTAGGGGAACCAGGAGGCTAATTCACCATGAGTTCCCTTGAGGGTTTTCTTGTGGTTTTAAATAATTTTTGTTTTTAATTTATGAGTAAAATGTCTGTGGTGAATTTCCTTTTCTACAACACAGTTTACACAGCCATACAGCTAGAAGGTGTCATTTTTTTGGAAAGGATAAGTTAAAATCAGAACAAAATGACACTTTCAAATGACAACGTAAAAACAAAAGGACACACAATATAACTACCAAAGTCACCAGATACTGTACAATCTTATTATATTATTTATAAGTATTTATATTTGATCAGATCATGCCATACAAAGTTCTGTTAAGTGTTACATATCTGACCAATTAGGGATTGAAATCTCTTGTGGGGGGATTTCAGATACATATAAATAGAAGCAACACAATTCAATTCAAACTTTTTTATTTCTTCTCAACCTCCTTCCCGAGTATGAAGAAGTTTTATATGATTGTTGTCTTAAGGAAAGGGTCAGTACCTCCATATCATACACCTCTTTTACAATTTCATGCCATTCACCAACAGATTGAGGATTCTCCTTAAGCCATTTCTTTGTAATGGCCTTTTTACTCGTTGTTAGTCATGTATTAAGGAGGTATGTATCGTTTTTTTGGTATTTTTGAAGAATACATTTACACATAGTTTTAAAGTTACATTCAGATGAAAAGAATACGTTTTAATCATTAAGAAATGGCTGGTTTTCTTCTACAGTATAGGTGCTGTTTTGGTACACAGGCTCCATCAAAATAAGGTAAGAAGAAAATTGAGATAATCTTTAACTGTTTATGCCAGGTGTTTACTTTTATTTTTTTAATTTAAGGAGACAATACAGATAGAAACACTTTTTTTCATGCACCTGTCAGTTTTGAGATTTGGGGCTTTTATTCTAATGGAAAGAAAACATCCAGAAATCAACTTTCACGTATTTCTTTTATTGCACTTCAGCAATTTCCATCTGTAGATTTAAATTACATATATATTTTTATTATATTTTTAGAAGCCATTTTCTTCTCCTGCACTGAGCCATAATTCTTCACTTCAGCAGCACTAATATACGCCAAACTATACAGATTTACTCATGTCTGTATTCTAAAGGCGTTTACAGAAATGGGAAAAATGCTTTTTTGCAGTATTTTCTAAATGAAGGGGTAATTAAAAGAGTTATAAAATGAAATATCCTAAGTCCCCTTGCACAAAAAACCTTTGGACTGTATAATGTCAGAAAAATGAAATAAGAATTTTGAACCTGACTTAATTCATGTTCAGATTTTGAGCTAACAGCACTACCCACTGCGCCACCCCAACCCCCCCCCGCCTTTTAATTTTACAGCAAAAATACCAACTTTTTAACATTTGTATTATAGTACTTGTGATTCAGAATCAAGACAAAACTTCTGATCATGGCAATATGAATATGTTTGCACAAGCTTTGCAATTGGTTAACCTCATGCCGACATATGGGTTAATTAAATAGTTTGATTATGAAGTGTTTTTAAGAAGGCAATTCATTCATTTATTTTCCTATACCTATTCATCAGGGGCCGCCACAGCGAAATGAACCGCCAACTATTCCAGCAGATGTTTTACACAGCGGATGCCCTTCCAGCTGCAACCCAGTACTGGGAAACACCCATACACTCTCACATTCACACACATACTGTACACTACGTCAATTTAGTTTATTCAATTCACTTATACTGCATGTCTTTGGACTGGGGAGAACATGCAAACTCCACACAGAAATGCCAACTGTCCAGCCGGGACTCAAACCAGTGACCTTGATGTGAGGCGACAGTGCTAACCACTAAGCCACTGTGTCACCCCTGAGAAGGCAACGTTGATCTGGCAATGTGAAACAATATTATTAAGATGAGTCCCTTTTCTTTGCATTACATTCATCTTATGTATCATATTGCTCTTTCTCCCTAATGCTAATGCAGTTACATAAAATCAGTCTGCTTGCTTTCATTTACAACCCAGCAAAGATTTTTTTTCTAATAGACATCTAATAGATGTCCAAACATAGTTGTATTGACTAAAACAAAGCTAAATCTAACACACGTCTAAAAATAGTCCAAAAACAGACTAGTCATCAAATAGACAGACTTCATTCAAATTTGAGAACTTTTGTTAGACGTCTATTCAATTTAGCCTTGTTTTAGCCATTCATTCATTCATTCATTTTCTTTTCGGCTTAGTCCCTTTATTAATCTGGGGTCGCCACAGCGGAATGAACCGCCAACTTATCCAGCATATGTTTCACGCAGCGGATGCCCTTCCAGCCGCAACCCATCACTGGGAAACATCCATACACACTCATTCACACACATACACTATGGACAATTTAGCTTACCCAATTCACCTATACCGCATGTCTTTGGATCTGTGGGGGAAACCGGAGCACCCGGAGGAAACCCACGCGAACACGGGGAGAACATGCAAACTCCACACAGAAATGCCAACTGACCCAGCCGAGGCTCGAACCAGCGACCTTCTTGCTGTGAGGCGATTGTGCTACCCACTGCGCCACCGTGTCGCCCTTGTTTTAGCCAAGATGTCTATATTTGTCTTTTAAACAAAACAAAACAAAAAATGCTTGCTGGAATTTGCATAAAGTGAAGTGAAGTGAAGTGAAGTGATAAAGATTTGCATGTTCACACGCTGGCAGTAAAAAGTAATTAATGCATGAAAATTCATACAATCCCTTTAACCTTCATGTTTGTTTTAACAGGTTGTGGCATCTTGAATGTGTTCCCATGTAAATAGAAACGTGATCGTGTCACTGCAGCCTCCACAAGCCCCAGGGCCTCCTGGAAACATATATATTAAAAGAACTATCTGCTTAGTTGTTAATTTAAGAAAGTAAGTGTTGTTTGCTCTTTGATCATGTTTGGCATGGCCCTACAGGAGCCCAGACTGCAGGATCTGAGCAGGTAAATGAGTGGGACGGGTCAGCAGGAGATGCTGATGTTTATGGATGCTGGAGGAGACGCAGTGAAATGAAAATGGATCTTTAGCAGAACCCAGGACACTCCACTGCCCCTCAAGATCAATCCACTGATTTACTAGCTGAAAGCCTGTCAGACGCCAGCGCTGAGGATAAACCGGGGTGGGGGTGAAGGGACATTTGGTGGAGGTGCGTATGAGAATGTTCATCAAAGAATAGGCTTGATATAGGGCATACTAATATATATATATATATATATATACACAAATATTTCCCAAATGATGTTTAACAGAGCAAGGAATTTTTCACAGTATTTCCTATAATATTTTTTCTTCTGGAGAAAGTCTTATTTGTTTTATTTCGGCTAGAATAAAAGCAGTTCATAATTTTCTTTAAACCATTTTAAGGTCAATATTATTAGCCCCCTTAAGCAATATTTTTTTCGACTGTCTCCAGAACAAACCATTGTTATACAATGACTTGCCTAATTAAACTAATTAACCTAGTTAAGCCTTTAAATGTCACTTTAAGCTGAATACTAGTATCTTGAAAAATATCCAGTAAAATATTATGTGCTGTCATCATGGCAAAGATTAAAGAAATCAGTTATTAAAAATTACTTATTAAAACTATTATGTTTAGAAATTATATGAAACTAAAAAATCGTCTTTCCGTTAAACAGAAATTGGGGAAAAATATACAGGGGGCTAATAATTCAGGAGGGCTAATAATTCTGACTTAAAATATCTATAAAAATATATATATATGAGAGAGAGTATTGACAAAAAAATGTATTGTTTCATATTATGCTCTAATGTTTATTTCATGCTGTCAAATACGTTGTTTACCGTAATACTTTTTCATAATTTATATGAGAGCAATATTACACGCCATTATAGCTATTCGGACACACGAGAAGGATGTTAATATTTGCATAAATTAACACAGCGACTTCTGGTGGATTTATGAGAAATGGCACATATGCAAAAACATGCCCCAGTAATGTATTTTAGATGGCGCCCTCTAGTGGATTTGTGAAAACAAAAACCACAAGACAACATAGTCCAGGGTACATATTTGTCGGTTCTCAAAAATGTAGTCCTGGGCACATATTTCCTATGAGCCTGGGTTAGCAATATGACAATATATACACCCGTCAAAAGTTTGGGGTCAGTTGTTTTTTTTTTAAGAAAATTATTCTGTTCATCAAGGTGGTGTTTATTAAATGTAAAAAAAATGGTTAAATATTTATTACAATTTTAAATAACTGATTTCTTATTGTATGTAGTTTCCAATTAAATTTTTACTCCAGTCATTATTGCTTTTATTACTATTACCATTAATAATAATAATAATAATAATTAATATTAAAGTGGGCGGTGCGGTGGCGCAGTGGGTAGCGCTGTCGCCTCACAGCAAGAAGGTCGCTGGATTGAGCCTCGGCTGGGTCAGTTGGCATTTCTGTGTGGAGTTTGCATGTTCTCCACGTGTTGGCGAAGGTTTTCTCTGGGTGCTCCGGTTTCCCTCACAGTCCAAAGATATGCGCTATAGGTGAATTGGGTAAGCTAAATTGTCCGTAGTGTATGTGTGTGAATGGGAGTGTATGGGTGTTTCCTAGTGATGGGTTGCAGATGGAAGGGCATCCGCTGCGTAAAACATATGCTGGATAAGTTGGCAGATCATTCCGCTGTAGCGACCCCAGATTAATAAAGGGACTAAGCCGAAAAGAAAATGAATGAATGTTAGAGTGATATCTTTAAAATCACTGGAATAAATTATTAATTAAATTATAAACTACACTTGAACAGTTATTTTATAGTGCAATAACATTTCACAATTTGTACTGTGTTTTTGATGAAATAAATGCAGCCTTGGTGAGCAGGAGAAGCTCATTTTAAAACATTTAAAAATCCTACTGACCCCAAACTTTTGTAGTGTATATTGTATGGACAAAATAAGAAGTCTATCGTTTCATATTATGCTCTATCGTTTATTTCGTAGTGTCACAAAATACATGGTTTACCATAATACTTTTTCATAATTTATATGAGTGCCATATTACATGTCATTACAGGGATTTAGACAGTGATATAAATAGCAGCATTGTGAGAAAGTTTCTATCTTGAAAGTACAATGTTTACATTTTGCATTTTATTTAGCAATTGTTTTTTTTGTTTTTTTTAGATGTTAGACCTGTAATCATTAGTTTTTGAAAAGTGTTTTATAATTTATAACTTATTATTTAATATTTCTATATTTTTAATCAACCATTTGCCTTGAAGTTCTAAATGAAGTGAGAAATATGATCATGAGTACATTTTTGAGTATATACTTTAAAGGTAAAGAAAAGGTTTTTTCCATGTGGTCAATATATACAAATTAATAATTGTTTGAATGTCCAGAATTGATACTATATCATGATGTATATCATTATCAGTAAATTTGTGATCTGAGATTTTTGTCATATCGCGCAGCCTCAGCTTGATGTTTCAAAGCAGGCAGAATTTGCTCACATCTCGCAGGAGCACAGTAGAGGTGGTTTTCAGTGACAGCTCTTGTGTGCATCAGTACGAGTCCTTTAATTAAATACGGCGTTTACTTTTGTTCTTCTGCAGTAAATACTGCGGCTCATAACACATTGTGGGAGAATTATTTTTAGTGAGGCGTCAGTGAAGTTAAGCTGCGGCTCCTGCAGAGCGTCTGTCTGCAGCCTGCGTCTCTTTGTTGGTGTCTACTGAAATATTAAAGATGTTTACTGTATTTGTACGAGAGAGGTGATATCATGGCTTTCTGTCAGACAAATGTGTAGCATATATCTAATTTAATATTACTAATGCAATATTTAACAATTGCAAAACGTCCCGGAGCACAAAGAGGCAGTTAAAATAACATTACAGGTTGTTTACCACATTACTCTGCAGCAATATGGGGCTGCACATTATTATTTCTGTATTATTCACCTAAAAATTTGTTTATTGTGTTACACAAAATGTGATGCACAGCAGCAGCTCAACTGAATAGAAATATTGAGCTTCCAGACTTATTTTAGGCTAACTGTGTAAACATTTCTAAATCATCAATTATGTTTTCAACCCCGGTTCATTATTGATACGTAGCCCTATATACATTTCTGGAGATCGCAAAATATGTCCCAGGAGGTACGTTTTTTGCAGTTTTTCTTTTCGCGAATCCACTGTGCCACTGTGTACACTTTTTCAGATCTCAAATTTCTCTCGCGAGTGTCATTCGTGCCTGCTCTTCTCGCGTAAATCCACCAGAGGCCGCTGATGACTGACTGACTGATGGACCGACCGACCGATCGGCCACCGCCTTCCCTAAACCCAACCCAAAGAAGAAAAGCCCTGGAAAATATGCTGGAAGTTGGTGGTTCCTTTCGCTGTGGCGACCCCTGATAAATAAGGGACTAAGCCGAAGGAAAATTAATTAATGAATTATCCTATTTGGTTCCCAACAAAATAACCAAATGGGAACTATATCTGGGAACGTTAGGGGAATGTTCTTTGTTTGCTGGGAATTGTGGTGTGGGCTTCGTGGATCTCACAGATTTAGAAAGTTTGAACTTTAAACCAGCTATATGTAAGTACTTTATGTATTGTTCACTTTTTACTGTCAATGTGAAAAGCTTGTAACATAGCTAAAAAAACAAAACCTTTCTTGACTTCTATGAAAGACAGTAGATAGATTTAGTTTAATTTTTTTAAGAAAATCCCAGGTATGTGGCATTTGCATGTTACATCAGATCTGACTCCTGAAAATAATGCAAATAATCTTTAGGATAATGCTGAAAGAGCTGTTCTGTACTCTAATGTCAATTTACCATGCTAAAAAGGAAATAATTCAAACTACACTACCTGACAAAAGTCTTGTCGTCAATTCCAGTTGTAAGAGCAACAAATAATAACTTGACTTCTAGTTGATCATTTGAAAACCGCATGGACCCAAGATTCTCACAGAAATCAGTTAAGTTTGGTGAAGTCAAAAATCATGGTTTGGGGTTACATTCAGTATGGGGGCATGTAAGAGATCTGCAACTGCCTGAGGTATCAAGACATTTGTGCTGCCCATTACATTACAAACCACAGGAGAAGGCAAATTGTTCAGCAGGATAGCGCTCCTTCTCATACCTCAGCCTCCACATCAAAATTCCTGAAAGCAAAGAAGGTCAAGGTGCTCCAGGATTGGCCAGCCCAGTCACCAGACATGAACATTATTGAGCATGTCTGGGCTAGGATGAAGGAGGAAGCTTTGAAGATGAATCCAAAGGATCTTGATGAACTCTGGGAGTCCTGCAAGAACGCTTTCTTTGCCATTCCAGATGACTTTATTTTTTTATTTGCGTCATTGCAGAGATGTATGGATGCAGTCCTCCAAGCTCATGGGAGTCATACACAATATCCATTCTTTTTCCACTCCACCATGACTTTATATTCTATACTGTACATTATTTCTGTTAAGTGACGAGACTTTTGACTAAGCAAAGTCAGACCTTACTGTCCTAATTAAATAATTAAAAATCAAGGCATGATCATATTTTATTTGGTAAAATAAGCGTAATCTAGAGGCCTTTGCCTTTCATATAAGCCACTTCTGATACCAAATGATCAACTAGAAGTCAAGTTATTATTTGTTGTTCCTAAAACTTGGACAGGCGACAATACTTTTGTAAAAAGCCCCATTACTGGCTTTAATTTGTGTGTGATTAGTTACTGACAAAACAACAATTAACAGGAGAATAGTGGAGCATCTAGTTAAACAAAGAGATAAGTGATCATAGATGGCATACTGTTTTGGTTTACCTCAATAAAAGGAACTGTGAGTTAATGTGCACAAGCCATAAATACAGCATTTGTGATATATATATAAAAAGATGCTAGATGGAGGGCGAGTGCTTAGCGTGATAATGGAACAGTGGGTCATTTGTGGGCACTGCATTTGTGGGCAATGTATGATTGCCTATTCACTCCATTATGAAATGATCCATTGTATCTCTGTCCTGTTTGGTTCTATTTTCGTCACAGATCTTACATTTGTACAATGCTCTGCCCACACTGAATGCACAACCACCAGTGCCTTTGATAGATCATGCATTCGCAATTATTTTGGCTGTCTTACATGCTTTCTGTGCCATTTTCCTGGAGTTTTTGAGGTCTAGCTTGATTTGTGTATTTCAGATAGCCTTTCCAAATATTCAGAGTATATTTAGTAAAAATGTTATCAGGCATATTTAGAACAAAAATCATGGTCACACTTTATTTTAAGGTATTAACAAACCATTAACTATGGCTTTTAGGACAATAAACTGCTAATTTGCTGCTTATTAATAGTTATTAAGGTAGTTGTTGGTTTAGATATTGGGTAGGATTAGGGATGTAGAATAATATGATGTAAAATACATACTTTAAAAGTACTAATAAACAGTAAATATTGTAATAATAGGGAGGTAAGCCACCAGTTAATAGTAAGAATTGGTACTTAAATTAAAGTGTTATCAAAATCATTTAATGACATAATAAAGACAATCCCAAAATTACTCATTTATTGTCATTTTAAATGAATACACTTTCATTCAAATCACTAGGCTTTAATGATTTGTCATTTTTTAGTCATTTAAAATATAATAAAATATATCATGTTACATTCTTTTATATATTGGGTACACTCTAAAAAATGCTGGGTGGTTGCAACCCAATGTTAGGTCAAATATGGACCTTTAGGTTAAAAAGTGTTATTACAATTTAATTGAAAAAGTTAACCTGCTGCTGGGTTTATCCATATTTGACCCAACATTGGGTTACGACAACCCAGCTCTTATAACAGTGTAATCGAAAGTATGTTTGTTTCATTTTTACAGAATTATATCTGTTTTGCTGAATGACAACCAAACATTATTTATATTAAACATTATAGGACATTAGGGTGGCACGGTGGCTCAGTGGTTAGCACTGTCACCTCACAGCAAGAATGTCGCAGCTGGGCCAGTTGGCGTTTTTGTATGGAGCTTGCAACTCATTCATTAATTAATTTTCCTTACGGCTTAGTCCCTTTATTAATCTGGGGCGCCACAGCGGAATGAACCGCCGGAGTTTGCAATTGGGTAAACAAAATTAGCTGTAGTGTATGGGTGCTTGTCTGAATGTGAGAGTGTATGGGCGTTTCCCAGTACTGGGTTGCGGCTGGAAAGGCATCCACTGCGTAAAACATATGCCGGAATAGTTGGTGGTTTATTCCGCTGTGGTGACCCCTAATATATAAGGGAGTGAGCCAAAGGAAAATAAATGAATGAATGAATATAGTACATTATGTGCTTTTTATGTATAAACGTATTGTAAACGTAATTTTAAGTGGACTCCAAGCATGTTTGTATGCATATTTGGTGTGTGTGTATGTACATTGTGTTTGTAATAAATAACTAGTTCATTCATTCATTCATTTTCATTTTCGGCTTAGTCCCTTTATTAATCAGGGGTCACCACAGCGCAATGAACCGCCAACTTATCCAGCATATGTTTTACGCAGCGGATGCCCTTCCAGCTGCAACCCATCACTGGGAAACACCCATACACACTCATTCACACACATACACTATGGACAATTTAGCTTACCCAATTCACCTATAGCGCATGCCAACATGGGGAGAACATGCAAACTCCACACACAAATGCCAACTGACCCAGCTGAGGCTCGAACCAGCGACCTTCTTGCTGTGAGGCGACAGCGCTACCCACCGCGCCGCCCCATAAATAACTAGTTACTATTACTAATTATTACTAAAGTAATCTGCCCAACACTGAACATTAGTTTAACGTTAATTATATTCTTACATTTCTTTTTGTTTATTATACTTCTGTTGTACTTTGTTTTCCATTTGGGACAGGGGGATTCTGATTGGCTGTGGATTTTTTTTATCGGCTATTACCTCCAAATATATATTTCTCTTACAGCTCAGCTAACCATTTTTTGGCTTTCAAAATTATCTCATTTGGTTCCCACACAATAACCAAATGGGAACCATATGTGGGGACGAGGGAATGTTCTTTGTTTGCTGGGAAGTGTCAGTAGAAAGTCATGTTATACTATAAAAGTCATGCTATGAAATTCTATGCTATTCTCTTACAACTCAGCTAACAATTTATCTTTATATATTTTATACAATTTATATATAATACACACACATTCATATGTAGAAATGAATAAATGCAAGCATAGTGGCATTGACAAAGCAGTTTTTTTTCCATCTTTTAAGTGTTTATGTGATTGAAATGGAGTGCATGTGCGAGTGGACAGTGTCTGAGTGCTCTCCTCTCACCTAGCTCGATTTTATTTTATTTTTTATTTTGAATGTTTAATGTATTAAAAGGGCCGAGGTAATGAATTATAATCTTTAATGCAGAGAGCGATCGATACCTCTACAAAATAAATCAGCTTTTTACTGAGAGCGTCAAAGCCTTTAATACACTGGGGGAGAAACAAGTGAGGGAGGGAAGGAGAGCTGATGCAGACCGAGAGCGGGAACGAATGGGGTTAGATGAGAGTGCTACTGAAAGATACTATCAGCGCTGACCATATTTCAGATCATCCCCACAAAGTCTTGCTATATCTTCAACAAACTCCAGGGAGTCTGGAGGTCACATCTCATCCCACAGTAGCCGAATATTGAATAAGTTGCATGTAAAAAAATGGCATTGCTTTGTCTTAAGAGCCCTATCAGAGAGGCAATCAGGCCCTGAGATCGCATAATAATCATTTTCCTCTCAACTTAATGAAGGCTACCCTCAGGGGTCTTCTAATTTCAGCCCAATTTCTGACAACTTGACAATTCCCTTTCTCTATCATCTCTCGCAAGGCTGAGAACAGCGTTTTTGGCATCTTCATGACAATAAATTGATTTAAAGTGCTTGGGCTAAACATTTTGCATGCTTAAAATGCTGTCTACCGGATGACAATCTCTGAACTCTGCATCGCCGTGCTCGGTATATCATCAATTCATCGACAAAAAGGTCTGCGGACTGACGCATTTTGATTAATGTTGCCATGACAACTGCATAATTTATGAATTGTATTAGCGTTCCATTTGTCGTTTTTTTGAGTTATGATTCAGCCCCAGCCAAGGATTGTCAAAAACAAAAAAATCTTTGCCCGCACCGACGTTGTTTTAAGACCCCCATCATCTTCTGCCTCCTTCCTAAATGTCAAAGTCTCCGAAGTGTCAGCGAGACGGCATGAATTAATTCTGCTCTCATAAATATCTTGCTAGCATCAGTTTGTAGGAGACACTCTCATGATTGTACTGATGCAAAGGCACCAGCACAGCAACCAATGGGCGTTGCACTGCCACACAGTGGTGAGAATAGGAACTGCAACCACTGTTTACATTTAACAAATATTTATGGAGGTAAATATGGAGCGTATTGAATGATGGATGTATCATACACGGGTGTTTAAAATATTTTATTTGTTAAAGCACATACTATATACTTTATGGATGTTTCATACTGTATGTAAAATAGTTTTGAAAACCAATGGATACAAATTATTACTGCTTTAAGTGTGTTTGTTGTCCGAGTCCTGTGGCTTGTCAAAACTGGAGTGAAAATCTAAAGGAAAAGGACAAAGATCTCATTAAACGTACATTATTAAAATGTATAATAAATAAAAGGTAATAAAACTGTTTAGGATTATTATTCAGGGTTTCTGCAGGTTTCATCAAGTCAAATTTAAGACTTTTTAAGACCCTTTTAAGACCATAAAGAATGAAATTTTAGACTTATACAGTGTTAGGATTTTTTCTAATGGCCCAGTATTATCATGAGGAATCATGTAATTGTTTTTAGTTTTTTTCCCCTGATTAGGGAATTTAATTTGGGGAATTTGCTGTAAAAATGTCTAACAGCTGCTGTGAACTATCTCTTTGCAATAAAAAAAACTTAAATATAAAAAATACGGTTTTATTGAGATGTGTTGTTGGTCATTAGATGGATATCGGCCCAAATTGAGTGGCTTTACTTGGACAAAGCAAAATTAAGACAAAGAAATTTAAAACAATTTAAGACCTACAACACAATATGTCAGTGAATTTAAGACTTTTTAAGGCCTAAAATTTAGGTTTTGAAATTTAAGACATTTTATGCATGTCAGCATGCCAGTTTGAGGCGATCAATGTGTAAAGCACAACTGCCAATAAGATGGCTGTATTTGAGAACATATTTGTATTTGAGACATGATGGTTGGGATATCCAGTACTTTATAATAATAATTAGGCACCTGAAACAGTATATAAGCATATTGAAATAATGAATTTCATGCTCCTTATTTATAGATTTTTGTCCTCAATCACCTTCCATATTAACACATGCAAGTAAACTTTGGACTTTTTAGCACAAACTATATGGGATGTGATTTCACCTCACCTTTAATATTTATTAGGTATGGGCTTGAGTAAAATGCTAATATTTGTTTTGGTCTGGTATTATAACATGTAATAATAATAATCATCATCCAACATGTTACTATATTGGTATTTAGAGCATTTCTTTCTCTGCATAAAATAACCAAAAAGGTGCCATGTCTTCTGATGTCCACTGCATATTCATTTTAGACAAAAAAAAATACTTCTGAAGAGTTATTATGACTATAGATTTAGATTTGTTATGACTGAAAATCAGGGCAATTCCAGCAGATATAGATTAAACATTTGTTATTCTGACCAATTGTCATTTTTTGAGAGCATAGTTTTTATAGAAAAAAACAAATTGTAACATTTTACCCATACCAAATAAATCTTTCTTTAAAACAGACTTAAATGTAATAGTCTTAATAGTCTGTAATAGTTAAATTTTAACTGTAATTGTCTTATTTGCATCAGAAATGTGCATGTTTTGATTTGTTCTTCCAATGCCACAGACTGACCTTCAGTTCCAGATGAAACACGGCTGACGTCTGAATGTGCAGGTGAGATGTTCTCCTCACTATCGACTAAAAGACACAAACAGACATTACTCTCAGCTCCTAATAAATACAAATACATATTTTTAAATGAATATTTTTCACAGATGCATGTTTTCAAATGCATGTTTTTAAATCCATATTTTCCACAACTGCATATTTTTTACAAATATATATTTTTAAATGCATTTTTTTTTTCAAATGCATGTTCTCAAATGCATATTTTCACAAATGCATGTTTTCAATTCATATTTTCCACAAATGCATGTTTTCAATACATATTTTCCACAAATGCATATTTTCAAATGCATTTTTTTTTTCACAAATGCATTCTTTAAATGCATATTTTCCTAAAAAGCATGTTTTCAAATGCATATTTTCACAAATGCAAGTTTTCAATGCATATTTTCCACAAATGCATATTTTCAATGCATATTTT
>CAIGQV010016735.1:6039813-6068093 GCA_903798115.1 Danio jaintianensis
TTTTCAATGCATATTTTCCACAAATGCATATTTTCAATGCATATTTTCCACAAATGCATGTTTTCAATGCATATTTTCCACAAATGCATACTTTCAAATGCATATTTTCCAAAAATGCATATTTTCCACAAATGCATATTTTTCACAAATGCATGTTTTCAATGCATATTTTTCACAAATGCATGTTTTCAATGCATATTTTCCACAAATGCTTGATTTCAAATTCATATTTTCAAATGCATATTTTCCACAAATTCATCTTTTCAGATGCATATTTTCCACAAAAGCATCTTTTCAAATGCATGTAATTTCCCCTCTCCACCATCATGTTTACCTCTGCCCTCTTCACTGGGGCTATCCAGGCTGGCTGTAGGGCTGCTGTCGTGCTCCCAGAGGGCTGAGGCTCCGGTCTGAGAAGAGCGTAGGCGGATGCGGGGCTGAGATCGCTGGTCTCCTGGACTGAAGGACTGAGAAACTCCTCCTCTGCCTCTGCCCAGAGCCCAGCCGTGCCGAGAGCCTAGTTTGCGGCGTCCAGTCCGCAGAGTAGCCTTAGGTTGCTCTTCTTCAACTTGATATGAAATTCTCCTCAGTGGACTTGGAGAGACTGGAGCACTGATGGGGTCCTGGTCATGAACTGAGGGGTCAGGTAGAGGAAAGTGTAATTTTTAAAATGAATATTTTATTTTTTGTATTTCATTTTATTTATTTAATTGATTGATTGATTTTCTCTACCTGGTGAGGTAAAGATCGTTATGTATATATATTATATTATACATAATTATTTTACATCATATAGACATTTTTAGATATATTTGACATTTTATTAAGCACTCTGAGCACTATTAAGCACTATCTAAAGTAAAAAATAAAAAAAATTATATATATATATATATATATATACATACATACATACATACATACATTCATACACATACAAAAAAAGTTTTGTCAATGTTAGTTAAACATTATCTTAGATTAATAAATGCTTTGGGAAAATTCATGAAATTCACAAGAAAACTTGTGATCTTTAATACTTGCATTTATTAATCTTATATATTAACGTAAATTGACAATTAAAATGTTAAATTTTTATATGTCATTGGTAAATATTATTTAACATGATCTAACAATGGCTGTACATTGACCAATGTTAACAAAGATAAAAAAAAATCTATTTTAATAAATACTATAGCAAATGTATTGCTCATTGTTATTGTGTTAGATATCAATGATGATAAAATGATACTAATATATAGTAATAATAATATATAAATTCGACAAAATATCTTATTTAATTCATATTTAACCATTGTTAATGTTTTGTTGTAAAGTCAGAATCAAATCTAAATGTATTTAAAATCATCAAGAATTGAAAACATATTTGTGCTAAAATAATATTTGTTGTTTAATTTTCTTTTCTGACATTTACCCATAACCTGGAAAATTGATGTGTATCATTAAATTGGATTTGGGCATTTTATTTTAATTTTGACTTATATATGCAATAACTTTTTATGACAGAAACATAAACAAATGTTTGGTGCAAAGGTAAAAAAAAATAATAATGCCATTTCATATGTTATCTCCAATATTATATAAATAGAAAATATGATCTATTTCCATACTGGTACACTAGAATTTAGTATTTATTTTACACAAATCTCAATGCAATATTTATTTGATCTGCAGATTCCTTTCCATTGCTCCTACATATAAACACAGAATTACTACATCTGGTTTTGATCCAAGGGAATGGCATAATGTGCTAGGCTAACAGCATCACTCATTGTTACAGGCTTTTGGGGACCTTTTCTGTGTTTTACAGAGTCCAGGGAACCTGCAGTCTGAACTTATTGGCACTCTCTTACGCTCTGTGGTACAATACATCTAATGTTATTACAGTCTCACCAGGCCCTGGAGCAGGAGAAACAGCCGCTCCGTCCACTGCATCTGCCAGGTTTTCCACACTGCCGACTGCGATAAAGTGAGCTCGGCCTTCTTTACTTCCACCTTTAGGTTTGATCAGCTTCTTCATGCGGTCCGCAATCCAGTTCGACTTCCTGAGATGTGATCGGAAAGTTCAGACAGGTTAAAAAAGTCAAATAGAAAAGTGATGCCATGTGAAAAAAATCATTCATACATTCATTCATTTTCCTTCGGCTTAATCCTTGATTAGGGGTCACCACAGCGGAATGAACCACCAACTATTCCAGCATATGTTTTATACAGCAGATGCCCTTCCAGCTGCAACCCAGTACTGGGAAACACCCATACACTCTCGCATTCACACACACACTCATACACTACGGCCAATTTAGTTCATACGATTCACCTATAGCGCATGTGTTTAGACTGTGGGGGAAACCGGAGCACCCGGAGGAAACCCACACCAACACGGGGAGAACATGCAAACTCCACACAGAAATGCCAACTGGCCCAGTCGGGACTCGAACCAGCAACTATCTTGCTGTGAGGCGACAGTGCTAACCACTGAGCCACCGTGCCGCCCTAAGAATAATTAATTATAATATAATATTATGTATTTAAAAAGAATAGTTCACACACAAATTTAAAAATGTATTGTCCCTCATGTGGTTTTAAACCTTTATGAGTTTCTTTCTTCTATTGAACACATAATAAGATATTTTGAAGAATGTAGGAAACCTTGACCAGGGGCGCCGCTAGGGGGCGGGTGAGTTAGGACGATTCTAAGGGCCCACGCCGTTTTGAGGCCCCCAGAGATACTATTAGGGGCCCACCAGAACATCCCCCCTGAAAATGCTTTTATAGGGCCCGTACCGGCCAGCGGCGCCCCTGACCTTGACATCCATAGTAGGAAAAACTAATACCATGGAAGTCGATGGTTACAGGTTTCTAACATTATTCAGTATATCTTCTTTTGTGTGCAGCCAAACAAATAACCCCAAACTGGTTAGTTAAAGCTGAAAAATGGACTGAAAAATTTAATGAACACTAGGGGGCAGTATGACACCAATTCATTTTGTTCCTTTTCACACTAATGATATTTACAAAAACATATCAACGAATGTTTGAGCAGTTCTTTGGTGCACAGCACCAAATAAATACCACAAAACAACTTAACGCTGTGTATGATTTGTAATGAAATACGTTTGGCTCCTCTATCTATCTCCATATTGACCAATTTTTTTTTTCTAGATTAAGTTCTAGTAAATTGAAACGGCTTCAGTTCAATTTTCACAGATCACAGAAGTTTAGTTCAGTTCAGTGTAAAGTAAATGTTACTACTGAAAGCCAAAACACTATAGTTGTTGTGTTACCATAGCAACTGTAGAATTACCACAACAGATTAATTCAAGTACTTTACTATAGTATGCTTCAATACAGTAAACAATGGACCCTTTTCACATTTCCGTGTTACTCAGTAGCAGAAGTCGTCATAGTTGGGTAAACTTAGAGCGCAGAAAAACTCCACGATGGTGTTATCAAGACTTTCAGAAAAAGGAAAAAAATAGTGTGAGAAAATAACGTCAAATTTACTGTCCCACCCATAGACACTGCATTATAAACACCTCGCACAAGGCAATTTGTTTTTTATAATTTGATGCAAAGATGATATAATACATACATAAATACATATAAATGTTCATAAGTAAAAAAAAAAATCTAATTATTAAAAACTTTCAAGGATTTAAGATGCTGATGACCGTTAAACGCGTCTTGTGAAAAGGGTCCATACAGGGTTTTCTATAAATTGCATTATTAATTGTGAAAACCTGACTAACTTTGGTTGTTTGAGGGGACTCATGGCGGGCAGAGCAGGCTCCAGGACCCGATACTGATCCATGATCTTCTCCACCAGCTTCTGCTTCTCCCTGCGCAGCTCGTTGAGTTTATCCCTGCAGTGGATACACACAGATGGAGGTGAGGTGAGTGTTATTTACTGATGCGCTGCTGTGGACAGACGTGAGCGGTGTGTGTTCGTACAGATATTCTCTCTGCTGGTTGTGGTGCTGGTCTCGTCTCTCCAGGCTGCTCTCCATTAGAGCCTTGTTTTCTTTGGCCAGATTCTGGTTCTGCTCCACTAGATGTCGGTTCTCCTCTTCCATGTTTGCCTTCAGCTGCGTAAGGAGCTAAAACAAGCATGTAAGTAAGTAAGGTAAATTCTCACTATTAATAAACCATTACTTATGACTTTTAGCTCAATAAACTCCTTATTTGCTGCTTATTAATAGTTAGTAGGGCAGCACGGTGGCTCAGTGGTTAGCACTGTCGCCTCACAGCAAGAAGGTCGCTGGTTCGACTCCCGGCTGGGACTGTGTGGATTTCTGTGTGGCGTTTGCATGTTCTCCCCGTGTTGGTGTGGGTTTCCTCTGGGTGCTCCGGTTTCTCCCACAGTCCAAAGACATGCGCTATAGGTGAATTGGACAAACTAAATTGGCTGTAATGTGTGAATGGGAGAGTGTATGGGTGTTTCCTTGTGCTAGGTTGTGGCTGGAAGGGCATCCGCTGTGAAACATATGCTGGAATAGTTGGCGGTTCATTCCGCTGTGGCGACCCCTGATAAATAAGGGACTAAGCCAAAGGAAAATGAATGAATGAATGAATGAATGAATGAATGAATGAAAGTTAGTAAGGTAGTAGTTGCGTTTAGATATTGGGTAGGATTAGGGATGTAAAATAAGATCATGCAGAATATGTGCTTTTATATGTATAAATAAACAGTCAATATTTTAATAATAGGAAGGTAATAAGCCACTAGTTAATAGTGAGAATTGTTACTTCAATTTTAGGGCTACATAAATTACATTTATGTATTTAGCATATATTGTTATTCAAATAAATGATTGGTACAACAAAGAGTTAATCATAAATCATACATTTTTAAACAATTTTAAAACATCTTATTGCAGTTAATCTAATTAATCTCAGATTTTCAATATGATACAATTAGCCTTTAAAAGTGTCAGTGCAAAATTTAAACCTAAAATAAAGTACAAAAATAAAGAATAGTAAATGAATATAATCTCTTATAAATTAGTTATTTAAATAATTTACAATTGTGAAGTGGTGTATTGCTCAATTACTATCCTTTGGTGTAGATATCAGCACAATTGCTGTGTTTGCATATTCCTGAAAGAACCAAACACTTCAAATACACACAGGTCAATTATTATTATAAATTATTTCCTTGAAATAGTGTTTTTTTTTTATATGGACAGAAAATATAGAACAAATATAACCATCATAACACCTTATATAAACAATGTAATAAAAACACTTTTTAAAACATTTTATTGCAGTTAATCTAATTATTCTCTGATTTTTAACGTGATAAAATTAGCCTCCGTGCAAAAAAAAGTAAAATAAAGTAACAAAATAAAGAGCAGTAAATGAACAATTGAATTAAAAATATAATCTCTAATAAATTAGTTATTTAAACAATTTACAATTGTAAATTGGCATATTTCTCAATTATGATCTTTTAAAAACATTGACAACAAATTCAAATAAAATTGTTTTGGAGTAGATATCAGCACAGTTGCTGTTTTTACATATGCCTAAAAGAACCAAACTAAAGGAGAAAACTGGCAATTTTTAATAATAATTATTAAAAATTGGCAGTTGTTTTGAAAAAATAATAGTTGAGAAATATGCCAATTTACAACTGTAAATTGTTTAACTAGTTTATTAGAGATTATATTTTTAATTCAATCCATTTACTGTTCTTTATTTTGTTACTTTTTTTTACTTTTAATAATAATAATAATAATATAATATAATAATTAATACATTATATTATTCATTCATTCATTCATTTTCTTTTCGGCTTAGTCCCTTTATTAATCTGGGGTCGCCACAGCGGAATGAACCGCCAACTTATCCAGCATATGTTTCACGCAGCGGATGCCCTTCCAGCTGCAACCCATCACTGGGAAACATCCATACACACTCATTCACACACATACACTACGGACAATTTTAGCTTACCCAATTCACCTATACTGCATGTCTTTGGACTTGTGGGGGAAACCGGAGCACCCGGAGGAAACCCACGCGAACACGGGGAGAACATGCAAACTCCACACAGAAACGCCAACTGACCCAGCCGAGGCTCGAACCAGCGACCTTCTTGCTGTGAGGCGAACGTGCTACCCACTGCGCCACCATGACGCCACACTATATTATATTATATTATATTATATTATATTATATTAATATTTGTTATTATTATTATCACAATAAAATATTTTCCTTGAAATTGTGATTTGTTTTCTAAATAGAAAAATAAAAGAAATATCAACAGCATGTCCTTGGTAAGTATAAGTATTAATAAAAAAGTAGCACATTTATGTACAAATATATCAATCATAATCAAATCATTATATAAACAATATGTAATATAAGCACTTGTAAAACAATAGATAAACTCTGATTTCAGACCTGATACTGGCTGCTGAGCCGCACGTGGTTGAGGTCAAGCTGCTGGTTCTGCTCTTTCAGAGAGTTGAGTTTTCCTTCTAGTCTGGTTCTCTCCAGCTGAGCTGAACTCATCTCCGCCCGCAGAACTGAGCTCTGGGCCAGCAGCTCCGACTGCACCTGAACCCACTCCTTCTGCAGGCTCTGATATCTGCACACCATCAGCAAAGCACAATTAAACCAAACTACAACAGAACAAAACTGAAAAAATAAAACCAAACTACACAAAAACTGCTGAATTACTCCTTTAGGGCACTCATTGAAATACTCATTGGAGTGTTACTTTTATGACTTAAAAAAATTATATTGTAATCAATGTCAATAAAGTTACTATTAGTGTTGGGACGGTTCATGAAAAAAAGCCGGGCTACTCTGTGCTCTTGTTACGGTTTGGTATGTGTGTATATTGAACGGTTCAAAGTTTTTTTTTTAACCATTTGATTGGGAAGTGAGTCTTTGGATCTATCTCACTATTTTGAGTGTACTATGTTACTATGGTTATGGCCCACTGCAGTCTATTCCCATCACGGTTTAACTTTGTTCGTTTCTCCAGAGTTTACAGCATCTCTTTCACAGTTAATGCTGCTAACTCACATGCTTCATGCTATATCAGTTTAAAGATTCCAGCAAGACACCACAGAATCTCAATACTCACGCAAGTGTCTCTCTCAGCTTACAAATGCTTTTTTTAATTTAACATGTTCTTGCACTGCAACATACAGTATAGGCGGAATGCTTGTAACATAATGTCACTCACTCACTTTCCTTCAGCTTAGTCCTTGATTTATCAGGGGTCCCTACAGTGAAATGAACCACCAATTACTTTGGCATATGTTTTTTTATGTGGCTTAACCCTGTTGCCCTAAAAGCAACAAGTTGATTTTACTTTAAAAAAAGTCAGTAAACCCACTGACTTAACTGGTATAATTATGCACATAGTTTGTTTACTTAATAATTATAAGGCAACGAGTTTACTCTATTTTTTAAGTAAAGTCAACTAATCACTTTTTACAGCATACATTACCTTGTTTTTTGTTTAACTGAAGTTAAATATATTTCTTTGTTTGAGGTGAAGCTCAGGCATGTTTTTTTCAGTCTGTATATACAGTATACGCCACTGACCATTCATCTAGACAACTGATCAGAGCACCACGCCGACACTGTTATCCCACTGAACAAAAGCTCCTCCCGGGTTATGTGCATGTTTTTTTCTCTCATCCTGTTCACCAAAGCAACAAGCTTTACAAATGTTTTTGGCAGGCTGTCACGCCATGCTAACAGCTGCTGGAAACTGCAGTGAAGTGACTCGTGCTGTGGGGAATCTGGCTGAACCGTCACCTTCACTTTCCCATGAATCTGCTCTGCTGTAACTCCAGCCCGGTGTTGTGGTGGCGGTGAGTGCAATTATAACTATCTCTCACCTTTCATTGTCCATTTTCAGTCTCTCCAGCTCCTTCTCGCTCTCCAGCTGCCCTTGTGTCACTTTCTCCATTTTCTGTCTCTCCGTGCGGATCGATTCCTCTGCCTCCTCCAGCTGCGCTTTCCGCTCCAGCAGCTCCTTATATCTAGACAGGTACAGTATTTTAGAGTATTTAACAAGATTTAAATGAACTTAATTGAATCACCATGCTCTTAACGATTTTTGTAAATGAGACAGTATTTAACTGTAATATGAACTGTATTTTACTGTAGCACAGTTATGCAGTATGTTACTGTATTTTTTATATTGCATTGTGAAAATTATATATGCATATTTTACTTATAATATATGCATATACAACAAGATAAATGGTGCTGTAAATGTAAATACATTCATTCATTCATTCATTCATTTTCCTTCGGCTTAGTCCCTTATTTATCAGGGGTCACCACAGTGGAATGAACCGCCAACTATTCCAGCATATCTTTTACGCAGCGGATGCCCTTCCAGCGGCAACCCAGTACTGGGAAACACCCATACACTCTCACATTTACACACTATGGTCAAGTTTAGTTTATTCAATTCACCCTTTAGCGCATGTCTTTGGACTGTGGGGGAAACCGGAGCACCCGGAGGAAACCCACATCAACACAGCGAGAACATGCAAACTCTACACAGAAAAGCCAACTGGCCCAGCCGGGACTCGAACCAGCGACCTTCTTGCTGTAAGGTGACAATGCTAACCACTGAGCCACCGTGCCGCCCTTAATGTAAATACAGTATTTTAGTAATTGATTTACAGTAAGTTACTGTAGATTCTACAAATTGTTAATTAAGGGATAATTAGGGTTTTTTCATGTTCATGCTTTGTGTGATCTTAAAAAAAAATGTTACTTTATCAACAACAAACCAATGCTATAATGATTATGGTCACACTTTACAATACGTTCTCATTTGTTAATGTTAGTTAACAATAACTAAGAATGAGCAATTGCACAGCATTTATTAATTTTAAGTTTAACATTTACTAATAATGCATTATAAAAATCAAATGCTGTGCTTATTAACATTAGTTAATGCACTGAGTTAACATGAACTAAGAATAAACAACTTTATTTTTATTATCCAACATAAATAACAACTGCAGTAAAAGAATTATTGCTCATTGCTTGTTCATGTAAGTAAATACATTAACTAATAGAACCTTATTGAAAAGGGTTATTATTAATGCTTATTTTAACCTAGTATTTATTCAAACCAAGCAATGTAAAAAATAATGATTTAATAAAACTGCAATAATATATTAGTATGTGCTAATAATGTCAAAATATTGGTGAAACTGTTTATTGTAATTCAGCGTAACATAATTATTTATGTAATTATTTTGAACTATACTTGTTAAAATAAATTCAGGAAATTAAACTACTAAATACTAAACTGTATTATATTTTAAATGATTACAAATTCAATGTATGGAGAAAAACAAAACCAAAGTTAAAACTGTATTATTACTGTATATAAATTGATAGGCATATTGAAAAAAAAGATTATTGGTTCTCTGGGTTGATCATTAATAGTTTAATATGTGTAATGTGTCAATAGGTTCATATAAAATATTCTTTCAGATTTTCAGATTGGGGAAGTTTTTTTAATAAAAAATAATAATTATCAGTCATTTACAGAATAAAACAAAATTGTTATACTCAAACATATAACTATAAGTCGTAAATCCAGAGAACTTTTAAATGATCTCTTAATTTTTTTCCATAGTTGTGTGAGTATATATATATATATATATATATGTCTATATATAGTTAAAATTTACCTGCATTAAATATCTGAAAACATGGAATATTTTATACTCGTGGTCTTTCACATTTTTAAATTAAATTTTTCCACTTAGGCCTCTAATATAAATAAACTAAAATAAACAAACAGTTGAAGTCTGAATTATTAGCCCTCCTTTATATTTTTTTCCCCAATTTCTGTTTAACAGTGAGAAGATTTTTTCAACACATTTCTAAACATAATAGTTTTATAATTAATTTCTAATAACTGATTTCTTTTATCTTTTCCATGATGACAGTACATAATATTTGACTAGATATTTTTCAAGATACTAGTATTCAGCTTAAAGTGACATTTAAAGGCTTAACTAGGTTAATTAGGCAAGTTAGGCTAATTAGGCAAATCACTGTTTAACAGTGGTTTGTTCTGGAGACAATCAAAAACAAATATTGCATCAGGGGGCTAATAATATTGACCTTAAATGGTTTACAAAAAAAAAAAAAAATGCTTTTATTCTAGCCAAAATAAAACAAATCACTTTCTCCAGAAGAAAAAATATTATAGGAAATACTGTGAAAAATTCCTTGCTCTGTTAAACATCATTTGGAAAATACTTTTTAAAAAATGGACTGAAAAATTTACTTCGACATATGTCTGACTAGTTTCTATGTAAAATGAACACTAGGGGGCAGTATGACGCCAATTCATTTTGTTCCTTTTCACACTAATGATATTTACAAAAACATATCAACGAATGTTGATTAGAAAAATTAGAAAAATAAAATGAAAATTAGAAAAATAAAATGAAATAAAAATCACAGGAGGACTAATAATTTTGACTTCAACTGTATATAAGTGATTAATTTTCATAGACGTTTATTCTCTACATTTTCTCTAATCGCTGTACCTGACTTCAGTGTCTTTACATTGAGCTTCTAGGCTGCGATGGCTGCTTTTCAGTTGACTGTGTTTGCCCAGCAGCTCCTCTAACTCCGCCTCCTGCCTCTGCTGCAGAGCTGTCAATCTCTCATGATCCCGCCTTACAGCCTCCAGCCGCATCACTGACTCCTCCTTCTCTTTAAGCCAAGCCCTGGACTCCACCTCCAGAGCCGCACAGCGCAATTCGCTCTCATTGCAACGTGTTAAAGTCGACGCATGTTTAGCGCTCAGAGACGCCTGTTCCACCTGAGAGAGAGAAACAGTCAAATAATGAGAAAGTGCTCATTTGGGTGTAATTAGGGTTATTCCACCAAATATTGATTTCTTAAAGGTGTACTAAGTAATATTTAAAAAACATGGGTTATTTAATAAATAATATAAATAATTCTCTGTAACTTCCAGCCGCAGCTGTATCCCTTCTAGTAACAACCATAGCAGAGATATCAAAAAGGGGCGAAGCCTGTTGGGTTATGTTGGTTTGGTGCTTTCAAAAATCAACATTGTTTGGCAAAACTCACTTAGTCCATCTTTAACTCTTTTTAATAAGTTAAAATATTGGTATTGTGTTGTCTAAAAATGAATATAAACATGACACCTTGTTGATATGCAAAATTTGCTCTAAATTACAACATTTTTATTTTAAATTTGGAAGAATTGTCAACAGGAGTTTACAGAATAAATGATATTTTTTACTCAAACACATAATTAATCGTAAATCCAGAGAAAAAGTATTGGTATTGTGTTAACAAATTAAAATAAAAAAATATACACACAAAATATACACAGAATTTTCATTTTAAATTTAGAGGAAATGTCATCAGTAGTACAGGTGGCGCAGTGGGTAGCACTGTCACCTCACAGCAAGAAGGTCTCTGGTTCGAGCCTCGGCTGGGTCAGTTGGCAATTCTGTGTGGAGTTTGCATGTTCTCCTCGTGTTCGCGTGGGTTTCCTCCAGGTGCTCCGGTTTCCCCCACAAGTCCAAAGACATGCGCTATAGGTGAATTAGGTAGGCTAAATTGTCCGTAGTGTGTATGTGTGTGAATGGGAGTGTATGGGTGTTTCCCAGTGATGGGTTGCAGCTGGAAGGGCATCCGGAAGTGCGTAAAATATATGCTGGATAAATTGGCGGTTCATTCAGCTGTGGCGACCCCAGATTAATAAAGGGACTAAGCCGAATAGAAAATGAATGAATGAATGAATGAATGTCATCAGTAGTTAACAAAATAAAAATGTGTATATATATATATATACAAAAAATGCTGTAAACATCAGAATTGTCATATTAATTGTAAAAGAAATGGCATCAGTAGTTTACAAAATAAAATAAAAAATACACAAAAAATGCTGTAAACGACATAATTGTAATTTTAAATTTAGAAGAAATGTCATCTGTAGTTTACAAATTAGTTTACAAATTTAAAAAAAATTTGGTTGGTCTATTTGTCTCTAAGTTTTTTAATGCATGCATAATATAACATGAATAATACTTATGAATGCATGTATAAACTTATGTATAAAAATAAACTTATGTATGCATGTATAAACTAATTATTCAAATCTCGTGTTTATTATAATTTCACAGGAACAGAGGAACACTGCTGAAAGTAGCGATGTAAAAGTACCGTTAAGTAGTACCGGGGCAGTCGTGGCCTGGTGGTTAGAGTGTTGGACTCGTGATCCGAAGGTTGCTGGTTCGATACTCGGTACCAGCGGGAATTGGGGGTGGGGGTAGTGAATGACCAGCACTCTCCACCACCCTCAATACCACGACTGAGGTGAGTCCCTTGAGCAAGGCACCGTTCCCCCCAACTGCTCCCCGGGCGCCGCAGCATGGCTGCCCACTGCTCCGGGTGTGTGTTCACTAACTGTGTGTGTGCACTTGGATGGGTTAAATGTTCCATGGGACACCATACTTGGCCACACTACACTTCACTTCACTTAATTATAAATAAAAAAAATTATTTAAAAAATGAAAAAACCTACTAATGTAACTACTAACGAGTAAATGTAACGAAGTGAATGTAAGGCATCACTACCCAACTCTTATTGAAAGGGGACCTATTATGCCCCTTTTTACAAGATGTAATGAGTGTGTATGTGATGTTTCAGTTAAAAAACATATATATATATATATATATATATACACAAAAATGTTCTAAACGACATGATTTTCATTTTAAATCTAGAAGTAATGTCATCAGTAGTTTACAATATAAAATAATAATAGCTTTAGTAGGTTTTCTCTATTAGTCTCTAAGTTTTAGCTGTGTATATACATATATATTTAACTATATTAAAGCTCTGAAAACATGGTATATTTTACATTTGAAGTGGTCTCAGAAAAACTGTTCCTCTTTGGCCTCTCATGTGAATAAACTAAAACAACATCCCGAAACCAATGTTTAGAGAGATCTATCTGAGTAAAAGAAATGGTCAAACAAATCCCATATAGTCTGCATGTGCTCATCCGGGTGTAAATAAGACGTTTATGAGAGGCCTGTAAAGTATAAAGTGCCGCTCCGTCAACGGTATGACTGAAACAGCACGTCCGCCCACCATAAAAGCTAATATGGATTTAAACAAATGTCAGTCACTAAAATACCCCGGTCTTTATTTCAGCACCGAGGGTCCATTCTGAGATCCGCAACCCACACTCAATCAAGCACTCACCTGCAGTTTGGTGTTGAGGGCCTGTAATTTAGTGCCGTTTTCTTGCAGTGAGATGGAGTGGCGCTGCAGGGTGTCCAGCTGCTCTCGAAGTTGAGCGCAGGCCGACTGAGACTGAGTCAGCTGAGATACCAACACCTCACGCTCTCGCTGCAGCACGGCATTCTGGGATGCAAGCACAGACGTGGATTTCAGACACAGGTGGGTAGAGCGGCAAACATTTCACTCAAGTGCAAGTAAAACTACTCAAGTAATGGTACAAGTAATAATGAATTGTCAAAACTTCAACAACAACAGCATTTCATGTTTTACTCTAAATCTGACTGTTCTTCAATTCAGGGTTTCTGCAGGTTTCACCAGGTCAAATTTACTTTTTAAGACCTTATGAATGACCATTATGAATGAAATTTCAGACTTATAGGGCAAAGCGCTAAGGGTTTTTTTGGCCAGTGGAAAATATATTTACTTGCTCCATTAAAATACATTCATTCATTCATTCATTCATTCATTCATTTTCGGCTTAGTCCCTTTATTAATCAGGGGTCGCCACAGCGGAATGAACCGCCAAATTATCTAGCATATGTTTTACACAGCGGATGCCTTTTCAGCTGCAACCCATCACTGGGAAACACCCATACACACTCATTCACACACATACACTACGGACAATTTAGCTTACCCAATTCACCTATAGCGCATGTCTCTGGACTTGTGGGGGAAACCGGAGCACCCGGAGGAAACCCACGCAAACACGGGGAGAACATGCAAACTCCACACAGAAATGCCAACTGACCCAGCCGCGGCTCGAACCAGTGACCTTCTTGCTGTGAGGCAACAGCGCTACCCACTGCGCCACCGCGTCGCCCCATTAAAATTTAAATGCATATTTTTCAAACATATACTTATAAACAAATGTTATTGTAAGAAAGATAATTAAACCAAATGATCTTTCTTACAACTCAAGCTACCAGTTGAGTAGCTTTACATGGACAAAGGAAAATTAAGACATGTTTAAAAGGATTTAAGACCTACGACCAGTGTTGGGGAAAGTTACTTTTGAAAGTAATGCATTACAATATTGAGTTAAGGTCTTTGCACGCTAAAGTCCGCAATTTTTGTATGTGTTTTTTTCGTATTCATATGCGAAAAATTTGTCATGTAAACAAATCTTGCACACTGAGTACTATACGTATTAATTAATCCATTACGAAAAAACATTTCGGAGTCAGTGATACATTGTTCTCCTCTCTCTTCTCCAAAGTAGAAAAAGAAAGAGGAAAAGGCTGCATATTGTGTTCATCCAATACTGCATTAGAGGAAGGAGAGTTTAGCTCATTATCAAAGAGCTGCGCTATGATTATCCCAAAATGCAAAGTTTATTTCAGGAAATCAGGGGAATTTTGATACATTGCTTGTGATACTTCACACGTTTACACATTTGAACAAATCCTGAACAGAGACTGGCAATACATATAGACATTATAATAGAAAGCGGACCATGCTTTCTATTATAATGTCTATGGGCAGTACGTCAAATGTATGAACACACACGCACGCACGCACTAACCAAACAGCAGCAGGGCAGAGGTGCACCAGTCACTGAATCCAGCATAGGGGTACTGAACTGTCCGCCACATTCTGTCTTTATTTTATGCACTGTGTTTGTCATAAAGTTATCTCCAGCTCAAATAACGGCATTCTATATTTAGCTTTTCGCTTGTACGGTGTCTCTGAACGGTCAAAACACCTCAATAAAGAAAAACTCAATAAAGAAAAAGATGTAAATTAAATAAACAGCGTTTTATTGTTTTCTGTTGAGTCTAACTGTATTCAGCATACAATAATTAAATAATCAAATGTAAAATAATATTGCATAGTTTTAGTTGTGTAAACAATTCAATAAAATTAATCATTATTAATTTTTCAAAGTTACAAATGGTACAATTTCTTATGTTTTTATGCTTTTAAAATCCTCATACAGTCACAGGCCTCAAAAAACACTTGAGAAGTGATAAATTATAATCCAGACTCAACATTGCATATACTCGCAATGTGACTATTGCGAATGATCACATTGCGATATCGGTGCTGAAACCATATATTGTGCAGCCCTAGACTGAACATTTCAGATCCTGCGATGTGACTATTGTGGATCTGCACATTGTGATAATGATGCTAAAACGATATATTGTGAAGCCCTACAGTATACATATTGTGCTGTATTAAGAAGGCGCATTAAAAGTACGATTATTGGTTCTCTGGGTTCGTCATTAATAGACATGCATTTTAACTAAAATGCTCGTAATGTGTCAATAGGTTAATATAAAACAGGGGTATATACAAAACATATATTTTTGGACCACTATCATTGTTGTGCAGTCGCGTCTAGCCACTTGTGGTTTTGACCCGCCACCTAGTCGACATTTAAAGTACTGCATTCAGATTAATTTTACTTTCGTTTTCTCTCAGTGTACGGTCGAGTAACACACATGCGTTTTATTTCTATGTCCGTAAGTACTTTATTTTTACTAAAGCTTTATTTTTGTAAATATTCAAGGGTCGTTTGATTATATATAGATATACAGATATATTTCAGCAGCTGATGTGTGACACGATGAACATGCTAATTTGCATTATCGCTGGTGACATGTAATGCTTGAAATGTAAACGTCATGTCTGTTGTCCTAAGATGCATCAGTTATGTCAGGTTTCCACTTTTTTCTTGTGCTTGAATGTTAAAATGGCCCTCCTATCAATTGTCAGTCACTGAAATGGCCCACCGCCAATTTGAGTTTGAGACCCTTGATATAAAATATTCTTTCCGATTTTCAGATTGTGGAAAATTCAGATCCATTTTATTCTTATTTAAATATTATAGACTTATGTTAAACTTTATTTTATTACATTATACATAATACTGTGCTGTATTAAGAAGTTGCATGAAAAGTACTCAATGGAAAGTTTGTGTTGCTTCATGAAAACGTCTGAATAGCATCTAATCTACTTCATCTTTATTAAAATACATAAACACTGTGCTAGAGTGACTGTGGGAGGCAGAACGTGTCTGATTTCAGTGCTGTTTTCAACTCTGACATGCGAATGCGTCATAGAAACTAATTAGAAAAATCTCATGTTTAGTATTATTTCACTGAAATAGACGAACGCTGCTGAAGTATATATAACGCATAAAATAGCATGAATACTATACCGCATCCGCATGTATAAACATTATTTAAAGTCTCATGTTTATTTTAAATTCACAGGAACAGAACAACGCTGCTGAATGTAGTGAAGTATAAATAATATTATAGAAATTAAAAATTACTTGAGTAAGACTGGAAGTAAGGCCAGTTAAAATACTTGAAGGGTACATTTAAAAAAATGTAAGTAGATGTAACATATTTATAGTGTTATAATGTATAACACATATATGCCATATGTAATGTATAATATAACATTATAAAATAATATATAATTGTAACAAATGCTTAATCTATAATGTTATAGTATATGTAATGTATAATATAACATAATAAAATAACATATAATTGTAACATATGCTTAATCTCTAATATAACGTTATAATATAATGTACTGTATGTATAATACAGCATGTGAATTCACTCTCACACACACACACACACACACACACACACACACACACACACGTGTAGTTGTCTGGGGCTTTTTTTTAGATTGTGGCACACTGAACTTGGCTGTTGTTTTGCAAAAGCAAACTATTAAAATTATATCAGACAAAAAAAAAAAATTGCTGAATTTTGATGTATTTTAGAATGTTAAAATATATATATACACTACCTGACAAAAGTCTTGTCGTCTATCCAAATTTTAGGAACAACAAATAATAACTTGACTTCTATAGTTGATCATTTGGTATCAGAAGTGGCTTATATGAAAGGCAAAGGCCTCTAGATTACGCTTATTTTACCAAAATAAAATATGATCATGCCTTGATTTTTAATTATTTAATTAGGACAGTAAGGTCTGACTTTGCTTAAACAAAAGTCTTGTCACTTACCAGAAATAATGTACAGTATAGAATATAAAGTCATGGTGGAGTGGAAAAAGAACTAATATTGTGACTCCCATGAGCTTGGAGGACTGCATCCACACATCTCTGCAATGACTAAAATCACTTATTAATAAAGTCATCTGGAATGGCAAAGAAAGTGTTCTTCAGGACTCCCAGAGTTCATCAAGATTCTTTGGATTCATCTTCAATGCCTCCTCCTTCAACTTACCCCAGACATGCTCAATAATGTTCATGTCTGGTGACTGGGTTGGCCAATCCTGGAGCACCTTGACCTTCTTTGCTTTCAGGAACTTTGATGTGGAGGCTGAAGTATGAGAAGGAGCGCTATCCTGCTGAACAATTTGCCCTCTCCTGTGGTTTGTAATGTAATGGGCAGCACAAATGTCTTCAGGCTGTTGATACCTCAGGCTGTTGATGTTGCCATCCATTCTGCAGATCTCTCGCACACCCCCATACTGAATGTAACCCCAAACCATGATTTTTCCTTCATCAAACTTGACTGATTTCTGTTAGAATCTTGGGTCCATGCGGGCTCCAATAGGTCTTCTGCAGTATTTGTGATGATTGGGATGCAGTTCAACAGATGATTCATGGGAAAAATCCACCTTCTGCCACTTTTCCAAATGATTAACTAGAAGTCAAGCTATTATTTGTTGCTCTTACAACTGGGATCGACAACAAAACTTTTGTCTAAGACTAGTGTAATGAACATATATCATCAATTTGTGAGGAATTTTTTCTAAAGCATCAAGAAATATAACCTAATATACAATGTATAAAGTATAATATATAACCTGAATGGGTGTCTACGGACCTAAAATATTCCTAAAATATAAACCAATATCCAAAAACTTTTTATATTAAATTTAGGTCAGAATTTCTGTGATTTTTAATAAAAATATAATTTTTCATAAGTCAAATTATGGCGTAGTTGCTTGTTTGTGTAGTAAATGGATAAAAAGTACAAAATATCTACACAAGCACTGCATAAATGCAAAGTTCAGAAGTGACTGTTAAAAAAATTTGTATAGTTTATTATATAAAAATCTATATTTCCCTATATCTGTAAATGTTTGGGGTCAGGAGGACCCCAAGGAACCTAACTGATTTTTCTTCCTGGGCTGCTCTAGGGTTAAGTAAGATTGGAAGTAAGGCCAGTTAAAAAATATGAAAAATTTACTCAATTATGTAACATATGTATAACATTATAATATATGTATATGTTATAATAGAATATATGTATAATATAAATTGAACAATATGTATGTATTATATGTAGAAATGTATATGTATAATAATATGTATGTAAAAATATGTAAAAATATATATGTATAAATTCATTCATTCATTTTCTTTTTGGCTTAGTCCCTTTATTCATCGAGGCTCAAACCAGCTACCTTCTTGCTGTGAGACGACAGTGCTACCCACTGAGCCACCGTGTTGCCCGTATATGTATGTATAAATGTATAACCTAATTTTTCGAAATCTCATGTTTATTATCATTTCAGAGGAACACATAGCGATGTAAATAAAGCGACCCTTATATAAATAAAAAATGATAAATGAAAACATTTAAAAGCTGACACGTGTAAATGTAACGAAGTAAATGTAATGCATTACTACCCACCTGATTTCAACATGCAAATGCAATCTCAATCTCTGGATGGCGTTTAAATAAAGACAGATATAGAGTGAATGTTTAATGAGTGTTTTGCACTTTATCTCACCTCGCGCTCTGTGTTTATCAGCCGTTGACTCAGCGCCTCCTGGCCTCCAGCCTCTGTCGTTGTGTGCGGTTGTTTGCTCCTTGTGTTTTCATCATCTTCTCCAGCAAAGATAAAATCTGCAGGCCTGGAGCTCTGGTTGTGGTTCACCTTATCTGCAGTACTGACAGTGTCCTCCTGGCGGTCTGCAGACTGTCTGTTTGATTCACAACCCTTGACACTCTCTGCGCGCGAGTCAGGAGGTGATAAAGCAACTTCTGGAGTGGATCTTTGCTGAGATGCCATTTGAAGCCTGGCCTTCAATTCTTCAAGAGCTTGGTTCAGCTGTGTGATCTGATTGGATAACTCTCGGGACTGGGCGCTCTCATTAGCCAGATCCTGGTTGCGATATAGAGTAAAATATTATTATTATTATTGTGGGCACTTCAAAATATTCTAAATAAATAATTCTAATTGAGGAAATGCACAGCAATGCATGTATAAAAACATGTTTTAAGTACAACTGCTCTCCATTGTTGGGCACATTCCTTTAAAAGAGTAATTAGTTATAGTTACTAGTTACTTCTGACAAATAGTTAAATAATTATAAAAGTAACTAATTACCAGGGAAAGTAACTATTGCGTTACTTTAAAAAAATCTAATTTTTTAAATGTTATAAAATAACATAAAACATTGTACACTAATCTACACCATTTTAATGTTGTTGTGGGACAATGTGAGAAACAACCATCATATTCAACATATCATTATAAATATTATCATTACTATAGTTCCCTCAACAAGGGAAAAGTAGTGCTTATATTTCCAGTTTGCAAAAGCTACCTTTGAACTTGTTGGATTTGCCATCGTTCTGATTCCTGGTCCAAAGTGTTGTATTATATCATCCTATTATACTTTTATATAATGCTTTTGCAATTTACTATCATCCTTTTGCAATTTAATTTGGTTGAATTATTTACTCTGAACATGTATATACAATAAAGCAACATACTAAGTATTTTTGACATTATACCTGTTAAAGTAATCTTTTTTGCAGCTTAGGTCAGTCAGTATTGTGATAATACCATATATTGTGATAAAAGCTTCAGCAAGAAAATTGATACGGTCATAAGCCTATTTAGGACAGGCCTAAACTAGCAAAGTTACCAGCACAAAAACACACTCAACAAAATATTGTTTATTTATCATTATAAAAAAAAAACGGTCCCATTTTATATTAAGTGGCTTTAACTAATATGTACCTACACTGAAATGAATCATTTGTTACAATGACTACGTTTGCATGGACATCAGTAATCGAATTTTTTGTCTTAATCTGAATAAGACAATAGTATGATTAAGGTGTTTACATGAGCTGCTTTTTGAATGTTTCTTTCATGATCCCGTTTTACATGTTATAGCACATAATGCGATTAACGTCATTGTGTCACAGCACTATCCATGTTTCCTCCGGATTTTCATGCAATTTCGGGTGTTTCATTTTTTATTTGTCGACTTTAACTGCAGTTTGGCACTTTCACTTTTATTCGGGAACATTATGCTTGCCCCCCGTGACAAACGAGATATTGGATGCAACTATGAACTGTTGGAAGAGTGTTATTTTAATGGAATTTCATACCGCACGCTGAATGGGAGAAAAAAACCTCCACATTTCGCTATATATGTGTCTGTGGTCTTCACTGGCTCAGTAGGTGCAAAGAATAGTGTCAAACAGCCGTGTGTGTGGACTACCCTGTCACAAAACGCAGCGAAAAGTCCTACATGATGGTAATAGTTTGATTAAGGTGTTTACATCTGTACTGCACTTCAATAATGCGACTAAAATCGGCATACTCCACGTCTTAATTCGATTTCTCTTTAGTTAGATTATGACCTTAATCGGATTAAATTAATCAAAAATCGCTGTTTACATGGTAGACTCTTAATCAGAGTATTGTCTTAATCGGATTAAAATCGGATTATTGGTGTCCATGTAAATGTACTCGTTGTTTTTGTTCAAGTACATGTTTTTCCATTGTACTTATGCTTTAATAAGTAATTGTACTTATGATTAAATACCTACATGTAATTAATTTCTGTAATTACATTTATAATTACACTGTTGACCCATCCCTTACCTTAACCCAACCTTAAACCTACCCATAGCACCAAACCTGTCTCTAACCCTACCCGTATCCCACCTCAAGAGCACCAGAAGTGTTCTGCAATACATTATGAACACAGTAAGTTCATTGTATTTATATTTTGATGTAAGTACCTAGCAGTTAAGGCCACTTAATATAAAGTGAAAGCAAAAATCTTAAATAAAACAAGATTTTGAAGAAAAAATATGATCACAACTTCAGTTTCTTGCCATATTCAAAGTTAGTATCTTACCGGCATTATCAAGAACCGACTATCCTCTTTAGGAAAAACCTGAGCAATAACAGATTTCATTAATCTCACAAAGATGCATTTTCAGCACAGCTGTCCGAGGAGGCTAAATCTAATTGCGCTGAGGATTTTTCAGATAAGAAAGCAGCCCGAAAACAATTACCTGGTTGAAAGGGAATATTTAAAGTGGGCCATTTTGCGAGATCTCAGCTCAATGGGACCTCCAGGCAAACATAATTGCAGAAATATTGTGTGCTGAGGCACTATAGTAATTGCTTTTATCGTTCAGATCTCGCACACAAACACTTTTGAATACTGCACAAACCTTTGTTAGGGAGTCAATCTGGGCCTTGCTCTCAGCGTTGAGTGAAGCGAGCTGTGTGTTTTCCTTCTGCAGCTCCTCAAACTGCGCACAGGACTCTCTGAGCTGAGCTAGATCCTGACACATGCGTCTGTGGGCAGAAAACAGACACACTGAGCCGTGTACATAATATTATTATGCTAGTCATTTCATAGAATCTGAAATAGGTATGGTGATCGGTGTGAAGGAAATAGTGCACTCAAAACATATTCATTATTTATTCATCTTTGTGTTAATTAATTTTTTACAACAACAAATTATAAATAAAATGTAGCAGTTGGTCCATATTACACTGTAAAACATGCAGGGTTCCACACAGTTCATTCATGTTGTCCCAACACAAATCAATTAAGTTAACTTAACAAATCTAAGTGGATTAAACATACAAAAGTTTAGTTGTCCCAAAAAAGTTTCAGTTCATTTTAAATAAGCAGTTTGAACAAGCAAGAAAAAATTTTTTTTGAGTGTACTTGTGTACTATACTCCAACTTTCTGAAGCAATATAATAACATTTTGTGTAAATATAAAGATTATATATATGATTGAGTTCAGTAAAATTTTTAAAAATGTTTTTAAAGAGAATTTCTTAATCATTTATTTGATCTAAATATTTTATTATATTATATTATATTATTCATTTTCCTTCAGCTTAGTCCCTTTATTCATCAGGGGTTGCCACAGGGTAATGAACCACCAACTTATAAGACATAGGATGCACTTCCAGCTGCAACCCAGTACTGGGAAACACCCATACACTCTCACATTAACACACACACTCATACACTACGGCCAATTTAGTTCATCCAATTCACCTATAGCGCATGTCTTTGGAATGTGGGGGAAACCGGAGCACCCGGAGGAAACCCCCGCCAACACGGGGAGAACATGCAAACTCCACACAGAAATGCCAACTGGCCCAGCCGGGACTCGAACCAGCAGCCTTCTTGCTGTGAGGCGACAGTGCTAACCACTGGGCCACCATGTCGCCCATATTATATTATATTATTTTCATATATTGTGCTGTCTAAAAAATCTAGAAGCATGGCATGTTTTTGTTATTTTACACCAAAAAATGCTAATGACAAAATATTTATTTAAAATAAATATCATCAGCTTTTTACAAAATAAAACAAAAAAAGGTTTTACTCAAACACAAAATACAAATCCTACATTTGAGAATTGTCAAGTGGTATGCATTTTTAAAAATTAATCTTATGTATATGTAAAGACGTCACCTTTTTAAAGTACACTTAAAGTATTGTATAACAACTATGTATACACAGTTTAAGTCAAAATTCACTCTCCTCCTGTGAATTTGTTTTCCTCTTTCAAATATTTCCCAAATGATGTTTAACAGAGCAAGGCATTTTTCACAGTATTTCCTATAATATTTTTTTTCTGGAAAAAATCTTGTTTGTTGGCTAGAATAAAAGCAGTGTTTATTTTTTTAACCATTTTAAGGTCAATATTATTAGCCCCCTTAAGCAACTTTTTTTCGATGTCTACAGAACAAACCATCATTATACAATGATTTGCCTAATTACCTAGTGAAGCCTTTAAATGTCACTTTAAGCTGAATACTAGTATCTTGAAAAATATCTAGTCAAATATTATGTACTGTCATCATGGCAAAGATAAAAGAAATTAGTTATTATAAATTAGTTATTAAATCTATTATGTTTAGAAATGTTGAAATTTATTGTTATTATTTTTTCCCGTTTAACAGAAATTGGGATAAAAAAATATACAGGGGGGCTAATAATTCAGGAGGGCCAATAATTCTGACTTCAACTGTACATATGCCTGTACCTGTTGTGTGCCTCCAGGCTGCAGGCCCGCTGGTGGCCGTGCTCCAGGGCAGATGATGTGCTCTCCAGCTGCTGTCGGAGTCTGGCCATCTCTCGCTCTCTTTGCCGCAGCTCACGCCGTTGGCTCTCCAGCTCCGCCTGACACGCCTCCTTCTCCTGCTCCAATCGGGAGACTTCCAGCAGCACTTCCTCCCGCCCCCTGGCCAGAGACTCCGCCTCTACGCCGGACTCTCTGAGTTCAGCCTGCAGCTCTTCTTCATGCCGTCTGGAAGACTCCAGGGTCCGGCCCAGTCTTTCCAGATCCGCCTTCAGGTTTTGGTTAACCAGCTCTATTTGATCCCCCTACAAGAAAGTGGTTTGTAGCCTTCAGTCAAAAATAGAAAAGACACTCACTGTTCTTCATTGTACAATAGTAAAGGTAGAGTTCAGTCAGTGTTGCCAACTTTGCAATTTGCTAGATTTAACACTTTTGATAGTACCCTAGCAAAAAAAAATTTCTCAAAAAGCACCTAGCAACACATTTAGCAAATGGCTACATTTACCAACTGTTAAAAAGTGACTCAAATCCAATGAGCAGTAGTGACTTAACTCAGACTAAATATCTTGGCACAGAATAGCATGTTCCTACACATCCGGAGAGGCTGGAACGCATTTCTAGGACTGTACCTTTTCACCAACCTGATTTCACCAAGTAGGACATGTTCCTGGATTAACATTCCAATTAGCCAATCAGAATTAAGGGATATGTTTACCATTTATGTTAAGTTTAGGCATATTGCCCTCTGATTTCAGGAATAATTTCCAGTTATGGTAGGATTTAGGGGTAGGGAATAGGTATGGATTACATTTTCGAACAAAAAATGATGTTCCAGGATCAACATATATGTTAATCCAGGATTGCATTGTACTTGGCAAAATAATGACGTGCGTATTTTTTTGGACCCTCTGGATTTTTAGGACCCTGTTGTTCCTGATCCGTCCAGTAGGAGGTGGTTGGGTTTAGGGGTACGGGTGGGGGAGGGCCATAATAGGAGGTCCTAAAGGCTGATTTATACTCGACGTGTTCACTAGTTCATTGAGTGCGCGCGGCGAATGTGACGTCATCGCGGTGTTTGCGTAGGTTCGCTTTGGGTGCACACAACATGCTTTCAGCTGGCGGAGCGCACAAAATGTTTTGAGACTCGAGCCTCGTTACATTTGAGTTGAATATGAATCACTTTGAAGAGATTATGGTACGCCTGTACAGACATCTTTATGACCCCATCCATGGCGTGATCATAGGGATAACCAGATGGCCAATAATTCTTGGCTAGAAATTGCAAGTTTTTGTAAAAAGGTTTAGAAAAACTTGAAGGATAAATTTGTTAAAGCCAAAAAGAGAAGCCATGGCAAAACTGGAGACCCAGGTGGTTTTAATACACAATTACAGAATATGTTTTTCCACCATTCATAGGTTTTACACTGATGTATATGTTACAATTTGAATTTAAAACAATTTAATAGCTACAAAACTAAAATGAATTAACAAATTATTTCTTTGATTACTGGAAAAGAATATTTGAACCTATCAGTTTACAATATACTGATGCCCTGTTTTTTTAGGCTTTATTGGTGATAATGGTCAGGAATGTTGGACCATTATTGCATTTTAGCACATAAGTAGAGGACACAAACTAGCCAGACAGTAATGTGTGAATTGTGGAGTGGGCTGTTAATCCGTCTGATTTTACGGTCGATTTCTTTTGACCGCCCCCTGTCATTTTAAAAAATATCTCAACGGCAATCACTTTCGTCCGTTTCGCGAGGTGCGCGTGCACTCAGTGGAGGTCCTCGACGCGGCACCAGGCAAAAGTATAAATCAGCCTTAATGCTCTCCTGAAACTGCAGCCTCTCCAGGTGATATAAGGTTGAACTGTTTATTTGCTGATATCTTGTTGTTAACATGTATAATTGTTGTTCATTTAGGTATCATTAACTACAATACAGTACTATATTTGAATATATTTCAAATGTTTTTGCTGAGATGGCCAGGCAACTTGCGAAAACTCATTAATTATTTTGTACTGCATATTACATAAAGATGCAGTTTTGATTTGCGATTATGTAATAACGTCATCACACAATGACGTCACAGCGTCATTTAGCAACTTTTAGCAACAAATTGTTCCACCTTTAGTAACTTCCTCTGAAAATTAGCTGGCAACAGTGAGTTCAGTACTGTCACTGATTTCTGTATCACCCATCCCATGTTTACAATGCAAAAAAATGCTTTCCTTACTTAGTTTTTGTCTTGTTTCTAGTCCAACTATGTAAAAATTCTTAAATTAAGAACCATTTTCTAGACAAGTAACAAATATTGTTTTGTTTTTAGAAATAATAAATCAAAATTAAGAGAATATTATAGAGAATTTACAGAGAATTAAAGAGAATTAATAATTCAGCTGTACATTTATATTGACTTATTCATATGCACTAATTCTCATGTTGCTCTTTTGTCCAGTTTCCGTCTTGACAGCTTTAGTTCTCATTAAACTTTAATTGCACATATCCTCTTTTGTTTTACACATAACAAAGAAACGATGACAGAACTGTGAACTACCGCTTTAATGACCAATTAGCGACTATTGGCACCTCATTACTGTTCCTCCACGCTGACGCTCTGCCCACTGTGTGTGTGTTTTTTTATGATATCCACTCATTGTTCCAGCATAATTTTAATGTAGGCACCATTAATCTCCCAGTTTTCCCCAGTCATGTAATCCATATTTTGCAGTGGAGCAAATAAGCAGCCTCACCTTGCGCACGGCGGCCCTGAGTGTATCTACAGAGCCTCTGAGAGTCTCTTTTTCCCGCTCCAGTGCTGTTCGCTCGTCCTCTAATTGAGCGATTATTGCAGCCTGCATCTTCTGGAGCTCCTCCTGACTGTGCAGACGAATCAGCTCCTCCTCCTTCTGCATAGATTCACCCTGCAGCACCTGCCCCGATATAAACACATTAAGCAGTTATTTATTTATTTTTTTGCTTTATTAGGTTTATCTTAGGTCAGACAGAAAATAACACTGTAAATAAAATATACATAAAAGTGGTACATATAGAACATGCCATAAAAACAACACACTGATACAATTCACCAAACAAGAAAATATATTAAGCGGTTATTTAGCAAACTCTTTTTTTTTTTTTTAATCCAAAGCAAATCAAATCAAAAGTGGACCGCTTTTGAGGCTCAATGATGGTGATTCATGGATTGTTCCTTGAGGAAATCAAATTTTTTCGGTAATAACTCCATAATAGAATAATATTTGTTTCAATTTTTCTATAAAACTATCCCGTTGTTTCTGTAAAAGTGTATTAAACGGATAAAAAATAATAATAATAATAATTCCAGAATAGTGTGCTGTATAATGCAATAAGTGAAAATGGGAAAAGTCATGACTGTGAGAAAGCACTGGTCTAATAAGCATGTTGTATGTCTTTTTTAATTGATAGTGGCAGGGAGTTGCGTTTTTTTTGTTTGTACTTGGTGAGTCATTGCTGTTATCGACTGCACTGATATTTCACTTTGAGTGGATTGTGAGAATTTTAAAAGAGTCATTATGCGTTTGCAGTGGTGTGAAGTAACAAATTACAAATACTCAAATTACTGCAATTGAGTAGGTTTTCTCAGAAATTGTACTTTAGTAAGTACGTAGTTTTTAAAATGTGTACTTTTGAATATATTTTTAGTGCTGTATCGGTACTTTTACCCCACTATTTTCCTTCAACCTGCAGTTTTACTACTTTATTTTTTTTTCTTGTCTAGCTAAAAACCTGTAACCATTCACTTTCTTAGTAGGAAAAACCAATACTATGGAAGTAAATAGTTACAGGTTTCCTGCTTTCATCATTTACAATGTACTTGTTCCAAACCTGAGTTTCTTTCTTCTGTTGAACACAAAGGAAGATCTTCAAACAGAAGAAAGAAACTCGGGTTTGGAACAAGTACATTGTGAGTAAATGATGAAAGGTTTTTTGGGTGAACAATCCCTTTAAAAAGACACACACTGCTTCAGGTGTAAAAATGATATTTGGGGCATTTTGAGATGACACTGAAGACTATGAACAAGATTTATATTGCATCTTGTTCAAAAAGAGAATTCTTTAAAGGGATATTTCACCCAAAAAGTACAATTTTGTCCTCAATTACTCACACTTGACTATTTTTGTTGACTTGACTATGGATGTCAATGGTTACAGATTTCCAATATTCTTCAAAATATCTTCTCTTGTGTTCACCAGAAGAAAGCAACTCGTAAAGGTTTGAAACCTGAAGTAAATTGTGAGTAAATGGTGAAAGAATTTTCATTTTTGGGTGAACAATCCCTTAAAGAGACACACTACTACGCTACAGGTATAAAAATAATATGTGTGGTATTTTGAGGTGACATTCTCAAGACTATGAACAAGATTTATATTACATCTTGTTCAAAAGGAGACTTCTTTAAAGGGATATTTCACCCAAAAAGTACAATTCTGTCCTCATTTACTTACCCTAGAAGTTAGACTGAAGAATGTTGTAAACCTGTAACCATTCACTTCTGTAGTATTTTTTTCATATTATGGATGTCAGTGGTTTAAGGTTTTCTTCCAAATATATTTTCGTGTTCAACAGAAGAAAAAAATGGTTTGAAACAAGTTAAAGGTGAG
>CAIGQV010016735.1:6068103-6083241 GCA_903798115.1 Danio jaintianensis
CTACTAACAAGACCAAAAAAGTTAAATTCTGTCCTTATTTTCTCACCCTTGACTTTTTTTGTTCTGAAGAACTCAAAAGAATAGTGAAGAATATTAGAAACCTTTAACCAATAACATCCTTAGTATGAAAAATAAATACTACAGAGGTCAGTGGTTACAGGTTTACAACATTTTTCTTTTGAGTTCTGCAGAGTGACTAAATGAGGACAGAATTGTAATTTTTGGGTGTAATATCCCTTTAAAGAGGTCCCCCTTTTAAACAAGATGCAATATAAAGCTTGTGTTGGGACAAGTTAAAGGTGAGTAAATGATGGCAGAATGTTTATTTTTGGGTAAACTGTGTCTTTAACTCATGCACTTATTGTGTGATCATCACCTCTATCTGTTTCCTAGCCTCCACAAGGCTCTCGGCCGCCTTCTTCAGCCGCTGATTCTCAGCTTCCAGGAAAACCAGCTTATGTTCAGCCTCCAAGACCTTCTTACTCTGCTCCGCCACTTTAGAACGCAAATCCTGGGCTAAAGCGCTCTGTCTGTCGGCCTCTTCCAGGGCCTGCTGGAGCTGGTTATGCAGGGTGAGGGCGTCCTGGGAGAATTGATCATCTTCAGTCTTCTGGGCTTCATCGCTGTACGTCTCTTCTGTGATGTCTGTCTTATTTTCGGTTTCTTTCTCACCCTCGGCCTCACCTCTCTCTTTGCTGTTCATTTCATCTATAACCTTCTTTCTTCTCTCGCTGAGGATTACGTCGCCCCCCTCGCCCCCTTCCCCGTCTTCTCGGCGGGCTTTTATTACGCCTTCTTTTCCATCATGTTTCTCTCTCCTCGTGTCATTTCCCTCGCATTCCCCTCTTGGGATTATTGGCTTTTTCCCTTCTTTTCCCTGTGAGGCTGTTCTGTCTGTCTTTAGGTCTTCTTCCCGTTTGCGTTTTGTCTCCTCCAGATTTATCTTCAGGCTGCTATTTTCATTCTTCAGACACTCCAGCTAACGGTTGAAAGAGAAATGACAGGGCCCGATTCAAAAAGTTGAAACGAGGACAAAATGACAGTAGACACAGAAAAAAAGAGAAAACGCTCAGGAAAAAAACGCTCTTTAAATCTGTCAGAAGTGCCTCACCTCCTTGAGGGTGTTTTGAAGCTTTTGTGAGAGCTGCTCTGTGAATCTCTGGAGCTCTTGGGTTTTCTCTGGGCCCTGCTGAGCCTGTGTGAGAGAGACAGAGAGACATACAGTACATGGGAGACCTGAGAATTTACATCAGCCAGGTTGTAGCCCAAGGATAAATCTGGTCAAACATCCGCTGACCTCTTGTTCAGCCTGCAGGAGCTCCAGTCGTCTTCTCAGCTCGGCGTTCTCGTTTTCAGCTCCAAGAAGCCTCAGCGAGGAAGCCTCATTTACCTCCTCACTCAGAGGCTTCAGATCTGAACCAAAGTAAGAGAGATGCACAAACTCAAAGGTCAGGATTGATTTCCATGGGCATTTTTTACCTTCATAAACCTACCTACACTAGAAAAACAACCCAGCTTTCTGAAAATGTACCCCTATATACATTATTGGAGAGCGCCAAATATGTCCCAGGAGCTACGTTTTTTTTTGCAGTTTTTGTTTTCACGAATCGCCCAGAGGCCGCTGTGTACGCTTTTTGAGATCTCAAATTTCTCTCGCGAGTGCCATTCATGCCTGCTGTTCTCGCGTAAATCCACCAGAGGGCGCTGTCAACTGACTGACTGAGCACCGATTGACCCGCCAACCCACTTCCCTAAACCCAACCGAACGGTGTTTTCAAAAGCAATCCAGAAAAAGAAAAGCCCTCGCCTGATTTTTACCACGTTTTTAGATTTCTGGAACCGTTCTTCGCCAAACTCTAACCCAGTTGTCATGGTCAACTCTGCTTCATGTCACAATGACTTGTAAAGTTTATTTGATTCAATTAAAAAATTTAAGGCAGAGCTAATTTTTACAGTATGCCTGTGCAGGGCTTGACATTAACACCCGCCAAATGTGGGTAGATTTCAGCTGTAGCGGGTCAGACAGACACTCCCACTAGCCACTTTGCCAGGATTAAAATAATTTTTAAATTGTAGTTTTCTTAAAATCAGGGTTGGCAATAAGGATGGCCCAATATTCGTGCAAATGTGATCTTAGAATCAAGAAGCAGCACGACTGAGAAAACTAATTGTGTTCGCGCAAGCAAAAGAAAGCAGGTGAATACCGAATGAGAGGATGATCACTCGCGCGCACAGGTGATGTGATGCGCGTGACTGTTTAAAAAGCGATTATCGTGCATCCACAGTCCTGCTGCTTTCAAGAGCTCAAGATTTGTAAAAATATATCCTTTTGTAAGCAGCAGCGGTTGCTGCTTTTGCTTTAACTATTCTTTAAACAGATTATTAATTGGCCTATCTTTAACCGTGTGTGCGTGATCATCCTTTCACTATCATCTGCTTTCTTTTGCTTACTTATTTTTGTTAATATGCTTTAATTATCATTTTTGTTACACTAACACTTTGCTTTAATAGGAGATTAACTCCTCATTTATGTATAGTTAACTGGTGATATGAGACCTTTAGCCTGGACAGACTACAGTGCATATTTTAGATACATGACAATAATTCTTTTTTAAATGTCAATTTTTTTTCTAAAGAACGGTTTTGTTGAATTAAAAATAGCACGTATACAGCTATAATTTGCTTGTTTTGACACATTATTTAAAATTTGTGGCTAAGAAATAATTATTTATTTATTTTTGGTGTGGTCAGAGATAAATTTGGTAAATCCTTAATTTTGAGCCCTGAAAAGTCAAGTGAAATAAATATTTGCAATGCGACACTATAAAACCACAACCCATTTGCTTATGCTCATTAAGCAAGCTCATACACAACACACAAAAAAGTGAAATCAATGAGGAGGCGTGTGGACATAACACACAATCTAAATGAAGTAATTTTAGCATGCCAAAGTCAAATTTATGCATATAAAATATATTTTGCCAACAACAAAATTGTGGCCAGTGAAAATGGCAAATGGCTAGTAATGTTGGAAATCTACTAGCCACAGTGGCTGGGGATCAAAAAAGTTAACGTCAAGCCCTGTGCCTGTTTAACTTTTAGGTAATCTTATACATTTTGGCAACCGGGACTTTTAAAGTAAACCTCTCAGGTGTAATCCAAAATATCTTAATATGTATTTTGAAAGATTATTCAAACAAATTATGACAGCTTTTTCATTTGATTTCGATGAACTATCCCTTTAAAGATCAGTTTCAATCAAAAATGTAATTTCTATCATCGCCAGATCAAATGAGAAACAAGGTAGCATGTTCGGACTCCAGATGAAAACTGTCAAGCTTCAAAAACAGCAACATGAAAGTTTTATTTTCTATCATTTTTTTCATCCCAGTCTTTCCAATTAATTTTCACTATATAGAAAAGGGCATCCAGGACAATGTCAATCTATTCCTTTCATGCATTACAGAAGAACGAACAACACAGACATCTGGAACAACATGAAGGTGGGTGATTTATCGATAGGGCGCAATGTAAATGTATTCATAAATGTCTATTTCTAAACCCGACAGGCGGATTTGCATATAAGTGATTGATATCTACTCATGAAATTACGAATTCAACGGTGTAGCAATGCCATTTGAGTCATAATATCAAACACCATAATATCGAATCATGCATAATTAAACCTACCAATCTCAGGCATGTTTATTTCCTGAACGTCCTCGTCAGACTCAAGCTCTGATTGGAGGAAATGCTGATGAGTCACACTTTGATTGACACCCACAGAATGAACCTGGCGCTTCAGATCCACCTGCAGACTCATGTTTATCTCCAGCAGCTCATCCACCCTCTGTCTCTCCACATCCCGCTCCTACACAAACAATCATACATGCATCATACAATACAATGGATCCTTTTCACAAGACTGTTATGAAGCGTTTAATGGTCATCAAAATCTTAAATCGGTAACACTTTATAATAACTACACACTATGAATCATTTATTAAGCATTAGCAAATAGTTCTTCATTACTTGTTAAGTATTTATTATATAATCTGCTTACTAACGTCTATTAATGTAGAGTTAATGCTTAACAAATAATGAATTAACTATTTGCTAATGCTTAATAAATGATTCATAATGTGTAGTTATTATAAAGTAATAATCATTAAATCCTTGAAAAGTTTTAGTACTTCGATTTAAAAAAAACAAAACTTTATATGTATTTACATATGTATTATATCATTGCATCAAATTACAAAAAAAAACGAATTACAGTACTGCTTATGGTGTTTGTAATGTAGTATCTATGGGGGCAGGACAGTAAATGTGACGTTGTTCTCTCTTCTGGCTGCCGTTTTCAGTCTCACACTATTTTTTTTCCTTTTTCTGAAAGTCTTGATAACACCATCGTGGAGTTTTTCTTTTATTATTTCAGCAAGCAGGATTGTATAAAAATTATTTGTTGTTCTCTTCCATTCACTGTTTCACAAGTTTATTCAACTATGACGACTTCCACTACTGAGAAACCCGGAAATATGAAAAGGGTTCATTTAGAAGAACTTTCAGCCACACTTTATTTTAAGGTACAATTCTGCTTATTAATAGTTATTAAGGTAGTAATTTAGGTATTGGGTTGGATACACTGTGAAAGAATTCTTGCTGCCTTTTGTTGAATCAAATGAACTTTTCTAGTCATCTCAACTTATCAGTCAAACTGACTAAAAATATTAAGTTAAACTTTGTAGGGTTGTCACGATACTGGAATTCGGTACCAATCGATACTGAAGTCTTAAAAACGTCCATTTCCCGCTAACATTTGAGCGCTACTGAGCGCGTTCTTAAACAGTGTTGATTTGCCGTTGTGTTCACGTGCTCAACAGAAATGACTGTGATTGACCGTGAAGGTCATCAGTTCACAGAACTCACCGCTGTTTACTGAGTGTAACCACAGATACAGAAACACCGGAGTGTTTCAAAGTCACGTCGATCAGCTGGTTTGTCTATAAGCTGACATACACGCGATCCACTGATGAATCGCGGCTTTAAAACGCTTCAATGTCTCTGTATCTGTGGTTACACTCAGTAAACAGCGGTGAGTTCGGTGAACTGATGACCTTCACGGCCAATCACAGTCATTTCTGTTGAGCACGTGAACACAATGGCAAATCAGCGCTGTTTAAGAACACGCTCAACAACGCTCAAATGTTAGCGGGAAATGGACGTTTTTAAAACTTCAGTATCGATTGGTACCGAATTCCAGTATCGTGCAACCCTAAAACTTTGTATGACTTTAAAAAATTTGCTGAAACCTGATTAACTTATTAAAATAAGTTAAAGCAACATAAAAACATTTGTTGTCTTAACTTTTTTTCATTAGGTTTAAGTATTGGGTAGGATAAACTGTATAAACAATTATTGCTCCCTTAGTTTAATTAAATTAAGTTTTCTAGTTATCTCAACATACATCTGTCAAACAAAAATATAAAATATGAAGTTAAACTTTCTAAACTTTACAAACTTTTGTCTAAACCAGATTAACTTATTAAAATATGTTAAAGCAACATAAAAATATTTGTTGTCTTGACTTTTTGTTATTAAATTTTTTAACAGTGTAGAATAAGATCATGTAGAATATGTACTTATTACGATAACACTTTTGGTTTAAGTAACAATTCACACCATTTACTACTGGCTTATTACCTGTTTATTATTAACATATTAACTGTTCTTTTAGCACTTATAACATATGTCTTATTTTACATCCATACTCAATACCTAAACCCAAATACTACCTTACTTACTATTAATAAGCAGCTAATTAGTAGTTAATTGAGCTAAAATCTTAGTTAACAGTTTGTTAATAGTGTGAATTGTATTGTACATTAAAATAAAGTGACCAAAGGACTAATAAACAGCATGTATCATAATAATAGGCAAATAGTTAATAGTGAGAATTTGTCCCTATGGACCATTTTAAGGGATGTAAACAATAACAATGATCTTAACATATTTCCTGTATTACATACATATTACTGTATTACGAAAAAAAGGTCTACATATTGATAAATACTGTTATGACAGCTTTTTAACGTTAAGATATTATTAAATTGCCTCTTGTTACAGTTATGAAATAGTTTGACAAGCAGGAAATGATCACGGGCCAATGACATTACCCCATTAAAATGGTCTACACTAAAGTGTTACTGAAATTTTGACGTATGTTTCTTTTCAATACAGCATAATTAATCAAAACTGAGCTGCACAGTCGCAAATTGGAGCATGCAGATAAAACTCTATAAGTTCATAAAGACATTCATACAGCCTCCATATCCACGAGCTTCTGTCTGAGAAGAAGATTCTCCTTCTCCAGATCCCGTAGAGCAGTGCAGCGCAAGCGAACGTCAGCCAGCTGCTCCTCCAGCAGAGCCTTGTTCTCCTGCAGTGAGGCGCAGTACTGCTGCTGTTCCTGTCGTCACAGACAACATCAACATTACAGAAATTCACCCCAAAATTAACCTTAATGCTATTACAAACCAGGATCAGATATTAAATGTTCTGTTAAGAAACAATATACAGTTGAAGTCAGAATTATTATCCCTCCTGAATTATTAGCCCCCCTGTATACTTTTTTCCCCAAAGAAGATTTTTTCAACACATAAGTTGGTGGTTCATTCCGCTGTGGCGACCCCTGATTAATAAAGGGACTAAGCCGAAAAGAAAATGAATGAATGAATGATTTGAAACAAGGCAGGGTGAGTAAATAATGACAGAATTAAAATTTTCATGTAAGTTATCCCTTTAAAGCAAGAAACTGCAGGCAAAAACAGATTTCATGCACACGTCACTTTGACTTTTAAGAGCTTGTTTAGTTTAATCTGAAGAATAAAACAACCAAAATACACGTTTAAGTGTTTCTTGAGTCGCACTTTATCAGATTGTGTCTGCAGGTTTCAATTACAATAATACATCTTTTTTTAAAGCTAAGTTTTTCTCGCCACAAATCTTCACTTCAACAGCATTTACATACAGCCAACAATTTTTACAACTTTATTCGGTAACACTTTAGTTTAGGTCACAATTCGTGCTATTTACTATTAGCTTATTACCTGCCTATTATTAAGATATTAACTGTATATATAGTATTTGTAAAGTATGATCTTATTCTGCTTTCCTAATCCTACCTCAAACCTAAACCCAACTTCTATCTTACTAACTATTAATAAACAGCTAATTAGTAGTTTATTAAGCAGGTAGTGTTAGTTAATGGGTGAATTGTGACCAAAGCTAAAGTGTTACCCTTTATTCCTATATCTGTGTTCTGAAGGTTTAATTAAAGCGTATTGCAATTGGAGGATGAGTAAATGGCAGAATTTCCAATTGTTTCTTTCTACAATATAATACATTTTTTAGTTTAGTTTTAGGTCTAATTAAAATCGATCATTCATCATCATTAAAGGGGACCTATTAACAACAAAAACACTTTTATAAGGGGTTTAAACACAGTTGTGTGGCAATAGTGTGTGAATATAACCAGCTTCTAATGGTAAACATTTATTAAATATATTTTTTATAATCAGACTTGATAAAAACAGTCTGCAGAAACACTTTGATTGACATTCTCCCTTTGTACGTTTCATCAGAGAGGAAAGCCCCGCCCATTAGTGACGATCTCTTCCTTATTAGCATAGGATTTATTTTTGAATCTGCCACTATGCTGACACATAGGCATTTGTAGCTCCTCCCTCTTTTGAAAAAGGCACAAACTCATTTGAATTTAAAGCGACAGTCACCTAAACGGCACATTTTGGATCCAAGCCTAAAAGAGGCACTTTCAAAGAGTTATAAAAATATTTTGAGTTGAAACTTCACATACACACTCTAGGGACATTAGAGACTTATTCTACCTCTTGTAAAAAGGGGCATAATAGGTCCCCTTTAAAAGGATCATTGCTGTATCATCTCCTCCTGTACCTTCTAGGCCTGTCACGATAAGGAATTTTTGTTGTGTGTTGTATATTGTCACAGAAATTGTTGCAATAAGCGATATTATTGTTATTTTGAGATCATTTTATGCCACTGATTATATAATGATTATATAATAATAATAATAATATAATGATTATATAATAATAATAATGCAAATAGCCATAAACACTTTCAAATACTTATCATTCTTAAGGTTATTTGGATTCTATAATTTGATGTTAAAAAGGTAAATGTCCTATTATATATACTATTAAATGTCCTATTAGGTAAATGTACATTTAAAAACTTTGACACCGGTAAGGTATAATGTAAACGTCATTGTAAAATGGCTTTAACTTTATTTGTGAATTTGTAAATATATATTGCAACGGCAAAAATTATTGAGGTCATCTCCAAGTATTGCACAATAAGTCGATATATTGATTATTGTGACATGCCTAGTACCTTCAGCTGTGTGCGGTAAAGCTCCATGCTGCGCAGGCGATGTGTGCAGTTCTTCAGCTCCGTCTGCAGCTGCTCCACTCGGGCTGCACGTTCACGCACACAGTCCAGTTCATCCTTCAGTCCGCGACTCGCACGCACCTCCACCTGCATCGCTCGGCTCTGAGACAAACACAAAACAATCAGGAAGATGAGCATTTATTTATAACAATCATCCAGTGTTTATTATCAGTACAGCGTGCTCACTTCTTTCTGCAGTTTCTTTATTTCTTCCTCCATAGTTTGCATTTCTTGCTTGTAATCCAGTAGCTGATCACCTTTGTCCTCCCTGTAATGCAGTTTGATGTTGGCATGTGATTTCAGTGCCGCTAGTTTAACCGAATTTAATTGAAAAAATAATGACAATTACTTATTTCATTGATTGATTCGGCATTGTTCATTTGGACCAAAGAAAAAAAGCACTTGCTATATTGATTTTTACAACATTGCTTAAATTACACACTTTACTTTTAATGATTTATTTAGTATTTAAGTATTACATGAAAATACTGGGCGGCACGGTGGCTCAGTGGTTAGCACTGTCGCCTCACAGCAAGAAGGTCGCTGGTTTGAGTCCCAGCTGGGTCAGTTGGCATTTCTGTGTGGAGTTTGCATGTTGGCGTGGGTTTCCTCCGGGTGCTTGTTTTTCAAATATTTCCCAAATGATGTTTAACAGAGCAGAGAATTTTTCACAGTATTTCCTATAATATTTTTGCTCTTGGAAAAAGTTTTATTTGTTTTATTCGGCTAGAATGAAACTGTTTTAAAAAAAATTTTAAACTATTTTAAGGTCAGTATTTTTTTGTCCCCTAAAGCATTTATTTTTCTCGATTGTTTATTCAAACTAACCATCATTATACAATGATTTGTCTAATTACTCTAACTTGCCTAATTAACCTAGTGAAGTCTTTAAATGTCACTTTAAGCTGAATACTAGTATCTTGAAAAATATCTAGTAAAATATTATGTACTGTCATCATGGCAAAGATAAAAGAAATCAGTTATTAGAAATTAGTTATTTAAAACTATTATGTTTAGAAATGTGTTGAAAAAAATCTTCTTTCCATTAAACAGAAATTGAGGAAAAAATATACAGGGGGGCTAATAATTCAGGAGGGCTAATAATTCTGACTTCAGATGTACTTTATTTAATTTAATTTATTTATATTTATTTAGTTTCCTCTGATGTGAAGCAGAATTTCAGCAACACTCCAGTCTTTAGTATTCAAATATGCTCACTGGTTGTGCAATAAATTTAAAAATATATACATTTTGTGAAAAGCGTGATGCAATTTTATGTATATATTTACTTGAATATTTACTTGAACATTTACTTGAAACATAATTATTTTAATTAAATAATTTTGATTTTGTAGATTCTAGAAGTCTTTGCTTTTATGTCTCTTTTGATCCATTTAATGCATCCTGGCTGAATGAAAAAAATACTGACACATATCTTCATATAAACCATTATAAAAATAAACTCACAGCTCCTGCTTGAGTCGACGTAGTTTAGCTTTGCTCTCCGCCAGCTGAAAGGCCAGTCCTTCAGGAGGTCCATCTCCAAACCCACTCGATGTGCTTATATGAGTTACAGATGACTCCCGTTCCTGACAAAGCTCTGCTATCCTCTAAATATCAGATAAGAATGTCCAAAAGCAAAATTCAGATCTCACCTACTTGAATATTAAAATGCCAGATTGTGAAGATCAGTTGTTCTCTGACCTCCAGCTGTGTGTCTCTTTGGGCCAGCAGGTTTTGGATCTGTTTGGCCATTGAGCAGAAGAGAGTCTGCAGCTCGGCTCCGTTCAGTCCACACAGATCTCCAAACTCCAGAGGAAGAACGGCATTCGGGTCCTGGGTCACCTAATGATCACAAGGTGTGTTTTTGGGCATATACACACTGAAAAAAATACTTCTGCTGCTTGTTTAAACTGCTTATTTAAGATGAGTTGACACAGTTCTTCAATTCAAAAGGTTTCTTTGGGGGGACAACTTAATTGTTTTATGTTCAATCAATTTAAATTTGTAAAAACGAGTATGGGCATTAAACTCCACACAGAAATGCCAACTGGCCCAGCCAGGACTCGAACCAGCGACCTTCTTGCTGTGAGGCGACAGTGCTAACCACTGAGCCACCGTGCCGGTAAATGATATCGGTGTATGATATCGCTTTAATGTTTATTCATGCATCCGTTTAATACTCAAAAGTCACAAAGATGTGCTGTATTTTAAAACATTGCATAATGTAAACAACAGTATGCACTCTAATAAATGCTGGGTTGTTTTAACCCAAAATTAGGTTTGTCCATATTTAACCCAACATTTTTTGTGTATAAATGATGTAAAAAAGCAGGTAGAGCAATTGCATGCAAATGTCAACCTTTAATTTACAACACAAAACATACATGTTAACTTTAAAAAGAAATGCACTGACCTCCTGTATACACAGCGCGATCTCTGCTTGCGTGTCAATGTCCAAGCATTGAATCTGCTGAATGAACGTTTCTTTCCTTTCACACTGGTGACAAAGAGTCATATGAAGAGAAAGAAAATCAATTACACACTGTAAGCATCCATATGTTTTCCAGCATTACACTCCAATTCATTTAACAGTGTTAAAACTCTCCATTAAAGATATTAAAAGTGTTGACAGTGGTTATTTACCTGTACTGCACAGCCCAGTAATAACAGTAGCAGTCTTCTGAGCTCTGCAACAGCGCCCTCTATTGACAATAAAACAGCATATTTGCTTACAGTTGAAGACTAAACTATTAGCCTAACAGTGAAATAAAATTTTTGTGCAATAATATGTTGATTGTAGCAAAGTTTTATATACACACATGTAGATTTGTTAAAGTTTCTCCCTGTTTCAAAGCCCTGTTTAAAAAAGGTAAAAACAAAAAGTGTCTCAAAGTTCTCTAAACTTTTGTCAGCTTATATGGATTGACCCCCCTGAATGTATTTTCATTTGTATTAGTATGATTTAAGGTTTATGTTATGTATTGTTATATATGTTTAAAAATGGAAGTTGAAAATGCCTGTTTGTTATTTAAAGGTTAAATAAAGAGGTGAAATATGTATATATATATATATATATATATATATATTAGCCTTAATTATTAGCCTTATTAGCCAAAATATTAATTATTAAAATATTTCCCAAGTGCTGTTTATTTTATCAAGACATTTTTAAACATAATAGTTTTAATACCTAATTTCTTATAGCTATTTTATTTTGTCTTTGCAATGATGACAGTACATAATATTTTACTAGTTATTTTGTGAGATACTAGTATTCAGCTTAAAGTGACATTTAAAGGCTTAATTAGGTTAACTAGGCAAGGTAGGATAACTATGCAAGTTATAAATCTTAAGGGAAATAAAAAAAAATATTTTCAAAAATTAAAATAAAACACTTTCATTCAAGCCAAACTATAAAAAATATATAGAAATATAATTATTAAATATTAAATGTTTAAAAAATATTTTATTAAACATTATTAAATATTAATATAAAATATAAAAGAAAATAATTCTCATATAATAAATTCATAATATAATAATACAATAAATAAATAATAAATTAATAATTAAATATTTTTTAAATATTTAATATTAATATAAAAGAAATAGAATTATCAAATTATATTATTATTAATAGTAAATATTATACAAATATAATTACAAATACAGTGAACAATTCCTTGCTCTGTTAAATATCGACATCAATATTGGAATATGTAAAAAATTCATAACATTTCATAATTGTGCCTTCTAATGCATAAATGTGAAGTTTTTTAATTGTTTATATTTATGTAATATTAGAGAGGAAATAAATGTCCTTTTATTCAGATGACAAATTATCTAATTATAGTATTGTTAAAATATATATTATTATTATTATTATCAATAAATATTATACAAATATAATTAAAAATACAGTGAAAAATTCCTTGCTCTGTTAATTATTGACATCAATATTGTAATATATTTTAAACATTCAGAAAAGTTCAGTAATTTTGCGTTCTAATGCATAAATGTTATATTTTTTTTGGGATTGTTTCTATGTATGTAATACTAATTAGAAAGGGAAAAAAAAGCACCTGTCAGGGGATCTCGACCTAAAACAGCAACATTTGGCAGCGGCATCAGCACCAGCTGCTGTAGATTCTCCTGAAAGAGACAGAAGCATGGAAGAAATGACAAGCATTAAATCCCTCATTTGTGCTTTTCTGTCATCACAGACAATGCTCAATTAAGAGGTTTAAGAGGATCGGTATTCATATGAAGTGATATGCGGTCAAAGAAAACAAGCAAGACTGTGGAAAATAGGCTTATTAATCTGCACCAATGAACGTCTAATTCAGTCTGATTAATGATCCTGTTATTGTAGTAGCCAGTTTTCTTATGCTTTTACAAAATATTCATCCTTACCAAATTTATTGTTACATGATACGGTGATAAATATGACGGTACTAAATTTTGGGTATTTTCTTAGGATTCCAGGCCACTTTGAAGAATACAATGAAAGCATGTATTACCATGGTATGACAATGTTTTATTCTATTTGTTTACATTTAATTATTATTTTTTTGAGTTTGAGGTTTATTTAATTTCCTGCATAGAAATACTAAGATTCCATTATTGCAGATATAACATTTATACATCAAAACAAAATACAATTTTTTTTAAATAAAGTAATAAAAATGAAAGAAAAAGCTAAATATTTTGCACAAACCATTTCAAGTGAATCAAATTTGTACCAATAAGCATACAAAGATATAAGTTTACAATAAACCATTTATATACAACCTGCATACATCAACACACACAAGATTACAATGATATAAACATTGGTATACAATTATAAACATATTAATATTAATTACTAATATTCATTCATTCATTTTCATTCAGCTTAGTCCCTTATTTATCAGGGGTCGCCACAGCGGAATGAACTGCCAACTATTCCGGCATATGTTTTACGCAGCGGATGCCCTTCCAGCTGCAACCCAGCTCTGGGAAACACCCATACACTCTCGCATTCACACACTCATACAGTATGGCCAATTTAGTTCATCCAATTCACCTATAGCGCATGTGTTTAGACTGTGGGGGAAACCGGAGCACCCGGAGAAAACCCACGCCAACACGGGTAGAACATGCAAACTCCACACAGAAATGCCAACTGACCCAGCCAGGACTCAAAGCAGCGACCTTCTTGCTGTGAGGCGATAGTGCTAACCACTGAGCCACCGTGTTGCCTAAATATAAATATATAAAATAGTATATATAAAAGATATAAATGAAAAACTATATAACACTATAACAGATTCCATAGTAATTCTTTACAATAAAGTCTCGTTTTTCAACTTTAAAGTTAAATCATTAATTAACATAAACTAATGAGCAATTTTTTGATCATTGTTTAAGGATAAGATAGGAGATAATTAAAAAGGATAGCTTTTACCATAGATGAAAATTTACTCACTATGAAGTTGATCCAAACCTTTCTTTAACCATTTAATGTAAGTAAATATAAATACATGTTCATTGCAATGTACTGACAAGATGTTTAAAAGTATTGCTCACTGTTAGTTCATGTTTAATAAATGAACTTATATTAATAAATTCAACCTCACAGCAAAGTACTTGTAGAAAATTGCTTTAAAATATTTTACTTTGGTAAGCTGTGAGGCAACATCTTTAGTTTTCCCATTAAAATGTATATTTTACTTGAATTTCTGAATTTCAAGTAATATATTTTAATTGTGATGGTAAACCATAGAAACAGTGGTTACATCACAATATTTCCTTTGAATTTTCACAGAAATGTATGCGTCACCTGCCTTTATTCAGTGTAATTATTAATCAGCTCCTTAATCATTAAGCAACTGCTGTGTGAACCCTCAGCTTTAAAAAAAAATCTAGATAATGCAGGTGAATATATAAGCATACTTTTAAGGATTTCTTATTTTATTATTATTATTACGGGGCTGCACGGTGGCGCAGTGGGTAGCACAATCGCCTCACAGCAAGAAGGTCGCTGGTTCGAGCACTGGCTGGGTCAGTTGGCGTTTCTGTGTGGAGTTTGCATGTTCTCCCCGTGTTCGCGTGGGTTTCCTCAGGGTGCACTGATTTTCCCCCACAAGTCCAAAGACATGTGGTGAATTGGGTAAGCTAAATTGTCCGTGTATGTGTGTGAATAAGTGTGTATGGATGTTTCCCAGTGATGGGTTGCAGCTGGAAGGGCATCCGCTGCGTAAAACATATGCTGGATAAGTTGGTGGTTCATTCCGCTGTGGCGACCCCAGATTAATAAAGGGACTAAGCCGAAAAGAAAATGAATGAATGAATCTTCTTATGCTTTTAGCTCATATTTTAATTTTAAAAATGTCCGGAAGGCAAAATATATAGTCATTGCCACTTGCTTTGTGTGAAAATAACAGTTCAGAGAAACATGTCCACAACTAGGACATTTGAAACAAGAAGTGAAACCACAGAAACCAAAAAAAACAAACATGGCTAACTTGTTCAACAGCAACATGCTGTTTATGAGTTAGTGAACTGTCCATTTATATACCATGCACCATCAGGTGAGGTCGACACTTTTGCAAAGAATATAATATAATATAATATAATATAATATAATATAATATAATATAA
>CAIGQV010016735.1:6110599-6139027 GCA_903798115.1 Danio jaintianensis
AACGTCTACACCTTCTCCACCCTAAACCCAACCATCATAGTTATTAACGTCTACATCTTCTCCACCCTAAATCCAACCATCACATTTATTAACATCTACACCTACTCCACTATGCACGTAGAGCCACGAGTTGCGGAGGTTTTCATACTCGACGCGCTCGCCATTGTACTGTTACTTGCAACCACAGGGGACGACGCTGAGTAGGCTAACTGTCATGACAAAACAGACGAAGAAGTCAGATGAATAGGTTGTGGATAAATTTGGAGAAAACGCATGAAAGCATTTGCTGAAAGTGTTCTCTGGGAAGTATTTCGCCATCTTGCCAACAACATTTGTTGTGACATCTCACATGGTTCCACGGGATCTCGATAACTGCAAGTTATGCCTTTACTACAAGTTACGGCCCCTTCATGTTACGCCCCTGACTTGCAGTACACAGACAGATACATTTGGAGTACTTGCTTGATTACAGTAGAATACCGCAAATATGCAGTAAGGTACTGTAAAAGTTTAAAAATTACCCACAATGCTGTGCATATTACAGTAGTGAACTGTAAAGAATGTATGTGGGCGTTTGTGGCCCATGTATGTGGGTTTTACTGGGCGTTTTTGCAGTAAATTACTGTAAAATTGCAGCAAAGTCTAACAGTCTAATCTTGACCTCAAAAGTTTAAAAAAAAAAATATATATATATATATATATAGGGCGACGCGGTGGTGCAGTGGGTAGCACGTTCGCCTCACAGCAAGAAGGTCGCTGGTTCGAGCCTCGGCTGGGTCAGTTGGCATTTCTGTGTGGAGTTTGCATGTTTTCCCCGTGTTCCTCCGGGTGCTCCGGTTTCCCCCACAAGTCCAAAGACATGCGCTATAGGTGAATTGGGTAAGCTAAAATTGTCCGTAGAATATGTGTGTGAATGAGTGTGTATGAATGTTTCCCAGTGATGGGTTGCAGCTGGAAGGGCATCCGCTGTGTAAAACATATGCTGGATAAGTTGGCGGTTCATCCCGCTGTGGCGACCCCAGATTAATAAAGGGACTAAGCCGAAAAGAAAATGAATGAATATATATATATATATATATATATATTTTTTTTTTTCTAGGCAAACTAAAAGAAATAAGACTTTCTCCAGAAATAAATATAATAGGAAATACTGTAGAAAACGTGTCCTTTCTCTGATAAACAGCACTTGGGAAATATAAAAAAAAAGAATAAAAATTTCACAGAAGGGCTAATAATTTTACCTCCAACTGCATATAAAATCACTTTTGCACATTTAATTTGATGCAGACAGCATACAGGACGAGTCGTCATTGACCCATCTGTCTTTGTGTTGCGCTTACATTGATGTTTTCCAGAGAGCCGATGGTCTTCTGAGCAGAATCCAGCTGTTTAGTCAGATCCACAATTCTCTGTGTGAGGAACGTCCTTTCTGAGCCCAAGCTGTCTACCTGTCAAAATACAGCAAAAAAAAGAAAGAAACTGTTACACAAGTAACTGGCAGTATGTCTGTAGATGTCTGTTCATCTACATTTTTTAACAGCACAGCAGAAGGGAAAGCAGATGCTGTAATCAACAAGACATAAGGTCTGAAAAACATTGCATAGTTCACAGGTGTAGTTTGTGTAAAAAATCATCCATGACAACAACAAAAGATCTGTGATATTGCTGTTCATATTTTTAGGCATTTGCCACAGATCTCATGTTTAGCTGCCAAAATTATGATTTGGTCCAATTTAAGCCTCGTTCACACTACATTACTTTAAACATCGTCAGATCGCTGTGCCGTTCACACTACATGACTTGAATTTGTGTCTTTAATTCGCTGTGGTGTTCACACTACACGACACTACATAAATGATCCACAAGAGGGGGGGTCACACACTACATGATCTGACAACAACTTGTTCCCCAACAGCTCTGTCAAGCTACCAAACCACAGCCAATGAAATGTTGAGGGAGGAGCCATCAGAAACAACTGAACACTATTGCCTGCTTGTGTCCTCTTTGAACTCTTTGAAATAAAACTGACATATCTATAATACCCTGACTTTTCCTAAATATCTGTATATTTCTTTCTAACATTGTTTTTTTTTAATTACAAAACAGAAAAGAACTGAATATTTCTACCTTTAATTACCATATCGGTCAAAATGACTGCATGCATGTCTGCTACTTTAAGCCTTGACTTTAAAGATGCATGCCTTTTTTGCCCAGCAACTTCCTGCTAACATAAACAACTTTCTGATAGCAAAAACATACATTTATTTCAGATATATCTTTCAAGACAGCATATTCTGTTCTGCGAAATAGCTCCCGTTTATGAAAGTAAAAATGAAAGTGAGGCCGAGACATTTGCGAGTGTTCTAATAGCTTAACTTCATATTTATAGGCTGTATTACCGAAAAGATAATATTTTTAGGATAACGGTGTCATGAAAATATGATTACAGACATTCTAGTTCCACTGATGCCTACTCTCGTGTCCGTGTAAACATACAGAGTGAAGCGAGTGCATTGATGCCCATTCTGGCCAATCACAGACATTTCTGTTGAGCTCCTGAGCACAAAGGCCATTCAGCTCATGCTGATATGCTCTCTCGATTGACTGCAGCTAATCCCTACATCTGACCGCACGTGGGGTCGAGTCGGCCAACTGGTCTGGAATATTTAGCATGCTAGATATTGGATTTTTCGTCTGCGAGGTGTCGAGGTCTCTTTGATGCGTTGTTCAGTAGTTCACACATAAAGACTGCCAAGCACCCACAGATTTTTCCACGATCACAGCCCGATCTGTCGGCGAGCTCATTAACTTCCAAATCGGGCTTAAAATCCTGTAGTGTGAACTAGGCTTTAGGAACTCTGGAGCTTCTTAGCTTTATCCAAGTACACTGAAAAAATGATTCCATGAATTTTTTAAGGTAAGTGGTTGCAAACAATTTATATAGGCTGAATTTAAACAAACAAACTAAATGTAGTTCAACTTAATGTGTTTGTTTAAATTCAGCCCATATAAATTGTTTGCAACCACTTACCTTAAAAATATTTAGTAAATCTGTTTTTTTTTCAGTGTATGGCTGAGTGGTTAGGTGGTTGCTATAGGATTCGGGGTGGTTGCTATGGAATTGCTAGGGTATTGTGGGTCATTCCTAGGGTCTTGCTATGCAGTTGCTAGGGTGTTCTCTGTGGTTGCTATCTGATTTCTAAGGATCTTGCTATGTAATTTTTATGGTAATCTGGTTATTCCTAATGAGTTGCTATGCAGTTGATAGGGTGTTGCAATGCAGTTGCTAAAAGAACTAAGGTCTAAACTGTATTTAGAACTAAGACTTGTCTGATATTGTAAACAAGGTTGACATTTTTAAAATAAAAGCACAAAACCAGCATTGTTTAAAATAAAGAAGCATCCTTTTTGTTTTTCAAATTCAGATATTTTGGGTTGTTGCTAACATATTTGTTGTAATTGCTATGGATTTGCCATGAAATAACACATCATATAGCTGACATTCCCATTCTTTCACTGTAATTATTTTTAAAACTAGTTTTTAGTTTGCATCAGACTTTCTGATTTAGTACTAGTTTTTCTTACCGATGATTTGAGCTTTTGCTCCAGGACGCCATTTGCCTGTTGAGAAACAGAATAGCTCTCCTGAAGCCTGCAAATCACACAGTGGACAGAGAGTGAGAGTCAGTCAGAGTTATTCATTTTATTTTTGTGAGAACATGTCTGAAGTTTTTTATAATACCTTCTGTATTTCTCTTTAAGGCTGACTAACTCCATCTTGGTGCATTGCAGTTCTGTCTCCATGTTCTCAATGCACGCCACCATCTGCAACAGGTTCTCGTGCAGCTCTTTGTTGTACTCCTCCAGTAACCTGCAATCAGTGGTGAGAAGAGTACTGAAAACTCATACTCAAGTAAAAGTACCATTACTTGCCAGAATAAAAGTATCTGTTCTAAACAATACTCAGTGTTATTAAAAGTACTCAAGAGTAGTGAGAAATGAGTTAGCACACACTGAACCTCCACACAGAAATTTGCAGATTTCCGCAGATTTTTATCACATCAATGAGTCCCTTTATTCATCAGGGGTCGCCACAGCGGAATGAACCACCAACTTGTCCAGCATATGTTTTACATAGCGGATGCCCTTCCAGCTGCAACCCAGTACTGGGAAACACCCATACACTCTCATTCTCACACATACATACACTATGGCCAATTTAGTTTATTCAATTCACCTATAGCGCATGTCTTTGGACTGTGGGGGAAACCGGAGCACCCGAAGGAAACCCACGCCAACACAGGGAGAACATGCAAACTCCACACAGAAATGCCAACTGGTCCAGCCGGGACTCGAACCAGCGACCTTCTTGCTATGAGGCAACAGTGCTAACCACTGAGCCACCGTGTCGCCCCTCTGTTTATTTAATTATGTAAATATATGTATTTGTTCAGTTCGTCTATTCATTTCAGTAATACTAATATGCAAATGTTTGTATGATGTATTTATAATACAGTTTGTAAAGTATTTTTTTTTCTGTCTTTTAATTGACATGAGACTTTCTTTGTTTACCAAATAAATAGATCTAATTGGATTGGCATTGTAAACCTTACATAAAAGTTAAAAAGTTATTGTTTTTTTAATTTCATGGTTTAAGTTTTTAGTTACTATACTCCCAAAATCATTAATTAGTACTAAAAATTTTTATGTACTATTAATCAAAAATAGGCGGTTCATTCCACTGTGGCGACCCCTGATGAATAAAGGGACTAAGCTTAAGGAAAATGAATGAATTAATCAGAAATAGTAAAAAATGTCCGCAGATTCTGTTTGGCTCTGGTAAGGAGTATTACAGTGTGAAAATCATTTCACGTTATACTCTGCAAATTAAAAATGTAGCTTACATCATTGTTGCGAGTGTCCAGCAGTTGGCGCCACAAACCAAGCTCATGCAGCACCGAGAGAATACATGCAAATTGTGCATGTATTTGTAAACGTAACATTCTGTAGTGCATTTAGTTTTTGTTTGAAGGTCCCTTGAAGTGCTTTGAAATGTGCATTTTTATTCATTGTTTGACATAATCTCAACTGAAACATAAAGAGAGGGTGGGAGTAGCTCCTCCCCTTTTTAAAAAACAGCCAATAGTGTTTTGTTTTATCACAGCTCTGCCAGTGAGAGTGGTTGAGCTCAAGCGTAGCAAATGAAAAGCAAATGAGAAGCATCTTGAAGGGGGCGGGCCTGTCAGATACTAGAGAGCATTTGATTGGTCAATATTTGATGAGAAACTGAATTATGAGGTCACCTGAAAAAAATCGTTGATCCATTTAGGCGGAAGAGACAAACTGCAAGTTTATATTGGTTTTATATCTTCTAAATGCAATTTTTGACACTTTTGGAGCACACTAGTTTATAGATTTGCTTAAAACTAACAATACTCTTACTAACATCTAAAAAACTTTATTTTAATTTCACAGGACCTTTAAGGCATCCTTCATTTTCTGATCAGTGACACACAGTCTAAATAGTCTCTTGGTCTTTGCGTCTACTTAGACACTTTTCATGATTTTGATTAGATGGGAATCACAGGACTGATTATTTTATTGTAGACCTGAAAAATTATTATACAAAAGTACTGACTGCAGATTTAAGGAAAGTAGTGCAGTAAAAGTACACACTGTTAACAATTTCCTGTAGAATCTACAGTAACTTACTGGCAGAAGTTCACCAGTAACATACTGTAAATCAATTAAAGCAAAAGTACTGTACTTACATTTAAAGCACTATTTATCTTGCTGTATATGTATTTACAAATTTGTATGTATATTGTTATTGTAAATATACATTCATTGTCACAATGCCATTTTAAAATACAGTAACATACTGCATGACAGTCCTACAGTAAAATATAGTTCATATTACAGTTAAATACTGCATAATTTACAAAAATCGTTAACAGTGCAGATAAAATGTACTCAAGTAAAAGGACACATTTAAACTACTTTGTAAATTACAAGTGACACAGTGGCTCAGTGGTTAGCACTGTCGCCTCACAGCAAGAAGGTCGCTGGTTCGAGTCCCGGCTGGGTCAGTTGGCATTTCTGTGAGGAGTTTGCATGTTCTCCCCATGTTGGCGTGGGTTTCCTCCTGGTGCTACGGTTTTTCCCCACAGTCTAAAGACATGATAGTTGAATTGAATAAGCTAAATTGGCTGTAGTGTATGAGTGTGTATGGATGTTTTCCAGTACTGGGTTGCAGCTGGAAGAGCATCCGCTATGTAAAACATATGCTGGATAAGTTGGCGGTTATTTCCACTGTGGCGACCCCTGATGAATAAAGGGACTAAGCTTAAGAAAAATGAATGAATGAATGTAAATTACAATGAAAATGACAAATTTAATTTCAAAATTCCTGAAAAAAAAACTACTTAAAGTCAGTAATTTGAGATTTTTTAATTCCTTACTTTACACCACTGCCTGCAATATATTAATATATCAGAAGTAATACATCAGGAGGCTTCTGTACAGACTCAAAATCATAAATCACGCATAACAAGAAAACAAAAATCATGACTCTGCTCTGGCTGTGCACCGAACCGATACACATAAAAATAGAAGCAAACGATTTGGCTCAAGCTGGATGACAGAGTTTAGGAAACTGAGCGGACTAAAATGGGGAAAGCTCTGGAATAAGAGCAAAATCAATAGTCTGAAATAACCAATCAGGAAAAAAAGGGGAAAACCACTTACTGAACTCTGTCCGCCGAACAGGCCGAATCCTGGGGGCAAGAGAAAAGGAGAGAGGGGTTGAAATGGTGAACGGAGAAATGGACAGAACAAATGATAAAACATTGATTTTTGAAGTGATATGCTGCAGGAAAGACCATTGATTGAGGACTCATCCAGTTCAATAGTGTTAATCAACGGATATAGACACAATGGCGGGCATCCCTCATGCTTCCAGTTTTAGAGGTTAACCCAAGGCTACTCATAATTAGATCTTTATTTTTTAATTATGCACATATTTTTCTGAGCTGTGCCCGCTGTAGTAATGTATATGCCTGTTACAGCCTATTAAAACTCGTTTTTCAACAAATATTGTAATGTCAACTGCATTCTTTAAAAGCAGCCATTCTGTCCTGGTCCTGGTCAAAAATTGTCAAACAAATATATTTTCTTCAATATATGATAAATAAAAATCAATTAAGAAACACTAGAATTCAAAAGATTAGGGTTTTTTAATGTTTTAAAAAATAATTATTGTATGATCCCCTTGTATGATCTGCATAATGAATTAAAATACAGTAAAAACTGTTTAATATTCTGAAATGTTAGCGTAATTAAAGCACAGTTCTTAATTAAAAACTTTTAAAATGTAATTTTAAGGAATATTTGATAAATATAAGATGTTTTGTAACAATATGCACATCTGTCTTCTTTTGATCAGGTCAGTATGTTCTTGCTTAATAAAATCTCTTTCATTTCATTACATATTTCATTATTTAAAAGAAATACCACAAACTTTGAACATTATTGTCAATTTATGAAAATGTATCAATGTTTTTTGTGGAACTTTCACACTCTTAAAAATAAAGGTTCTGAATATATTTTTTTCAGTGGTGAAAAAACATTTGGGGTTTGTCAGTGATCGATTCTTAAATCAACCATTTGTTTTTTGCACTTTAGAGAACATTTGTGGAATGTAACAGTTTCCCCAAAGACTAAAGAACATATATTTAACAAAGTGTTGAACTTAGAAACCAAAATTCCCTTGATTTGTATTCAATAATCATAGTTATATTGAAATGTCATGTTCAGATGAGAAACTGAAGTATGAGGTGATGTCAAAAAAACGTTGGTCCATTTAGGTGGAAGTGACAAACTTGTTGTTGCCAGCAAGTTACCGCAACTGCCCCTTTACAGTAGCTTACCTGTAATTGTGTTTTACAGTAGCATGGCTCTATGCCGCAATTTCATTTTACAGTAAAATAGCCTTACCACAACTTCTTATTACCGTAAAATGCCCTTTACCACATTTTAATTTTACAGTATGACGCTTTTTACAGTACTTTTACTGTTAATTATTGACATTTTACACTAGGAGTCCAAAGCCTTTATTTTCAGTATTTACTATTGAATTTAATAAATTCCAATCAAGTGACGCGATCACGTACAACTGTATTTTTATTATTCAATGTTATTACATCCATTTTAAATGGTTTCCAAAAGTAATTTTCATTCATCAGTCTATTTTAAATACATTTTGTGATACAAGATGTTAATTCATTTATTTATTAACTGTCTCATATTTGTCTTCAACTATAGTAGCATTACTTGATTACTTACTTGATTACAGTAGAATACCGCAAATTCCTAATAAGCAGTAAGGTACTGTAAAAGTTTTACAATTACCCACAATGCAGTGAATATTACAGTAGTGAACTGTAAAGAATGTACGTGGAGTTTTTGCAGTAAATTACTGTAAAATGTGGCAAAGTCTAAAGATTTTTGCTGCTTGTTTAAACTACTTATTTAAGATGAGCTGAATCAACACAATTCTTGAGGTTTTTTTTGGGACAACTGAATTGTTTTATGTTCAATTCACTTAAATTTGTCGAAACAATTAAGTTAACTTAATCGATTTGTGTTGAGACAACATGAACGAATTGTGGAACCCTCTATTTTTTACAGCTTAGATATCCAGCTCATAGAAGACTAACCTACTGATACTAACATCTATTTCTATCTATTTCACGAGAACTTTAAAAGTGCAGGAAGACCAGAAACACCCTTGGTTCACACATTAATGCTTAAATCAAATCTATTTCATTCAAATAAATAAATGAAAAATATAACTGTAATTTGATCACATTTATCTGCAATGAATTGCAGTTACTCATATGTTATATTTCCTTCCCCCAGCCCTGTTTGCACTCACCCTGTGTGGTTTAGATTGCCTCCTGTGCCCCATGTGTTTGGGTCCATCACTCTTCTCTGAGCTGGCGCTGGTGGATGATTTACTGGACTGAGACTCAGACTCTGGGTTTCGTGTAGGAGGCGGCGGTGATCCCTTCATCTGCTTAGCATGAAAGTGTCTGGAAGAGCCGTGGCTGCCTGGATGTCTCACTTTATGGTTGTGTATGGTCTCAGGACTGGTGCTGGTGCCATCCGTCAGCATCTGAGAATATTGCCTATGGTGTTTTCCTGAAGAAACCCCTTGTCTTTCAGATTTAGAGGAGCGGCGAGGTGAAGGCGGAGGACTTGTTAAAGTTCGGTTCTGGTGATGTTGATGATGTTTACTCGCTCTTTTCTGTGGCCGAGAGTGCGAGCTTGAATCTGTAGCTGTTTTTCCTGAATCAGGTCTCTCGGGGTGCTGTTTGAGTGTGATGCTTTCCTGCTTTTTGGGGGGTGTTACTCCAAAAGAGCTTAGTGCACATGGACTGATGACCTGCCTAGTGATTTCATCCAAAAACGCAGAGAACTGCAGCTTTCCTTTCACAAAGTTCTGCCTTGCGGCCTCCATTGAGATCTGCTCGGATGTGGCTTTGACGTCCACTCTGGTGGAGAGCACCTCCATGGATTTGGCTTTCCGAAATTCGCCTCTATTCTGTCCCTCATCTTTATTCTTCAGTATGCCTTTGCTGGGAAGCTGAATAGACGAAACTGCCTTTTTGGGAGAGTTGCTTCCAAAAGCGAGGTTTTGTCCCAGGCTTGCGGTTTTATAAAGTGGTCCGTGACCAATGGGTTGAGATCCTGGTTTGTTCTGCTGAAGGCCTTCCTCGCTTTTGCTGTGTCCTCGAGAAAGTTTTGGCATCCGATGTGCTTGTTGAGGCAGTTTTGTGGTGTTTTCTAGGCTGCCGCGGTGTTTCTGAGCTCTGTAGTCGAAATCAAAGTCCTCCGGTTCTCTGTCGTGGCTTATTTTTTGGACTTCAGGAATGTTGGAGCAGGACAGGGAGTGTTTGGGTTTGTGCGTCAGGTACGTCTCCTCATCCAGACTGGGCTCAGATGTCCAGGACGTGGATGAAGAAGAGGACGAGGAGGACAGGCTGGAGGAGGATCTTTTGGTGAAGTTGCGCTGGTCTACAGGTACTTTGGGCTGTCTGTGATGACGAGAGGGATGCTGGTTGTCATGGTTATGGTGGTCGGGGTGTCTGTGCTTGCCATGACTGCTTGAAGACCTGTGGCTGATTTAATAATGAAATGTCAGTGTGTGATCTGTTCTTGAAAACAATATTGATTGTTTTTTATGGCACCATGGACCCTTTTCAAAACAACATCAAATTTACTGTCCTGCCCTCATAGACAGTGCATTACAAACACCTCACAAGCGATAATTTGATGTAAATTAACGCAAAAATGATATACTAAATACATTCACTCATTAATTTTTCTTCAGTTTAGTCCCTTTATTAATCTGGGGTCGCCATAACGGAATGAACCACCAACTATTCCAGCATATGTTTTACACAGCGAATGCCCTTCCAGCTGCAACCCAGTACTAGGAAACATCCAAACACACTCATTCACACACATACACTACGGACAATTTAGTTTATTCAATTCACCTATAGCGCATGTCTTTGGACTGTGGGGGAAACCGGAGCACCCGGAGGAAACCCACGTCAACACGGGAAGAACATGCAAACTACTAAATACATAAATACATATAAATGTTCATACGTTTTTTTAAAAAAAATCACAATATTAAAAACTTTGAAGGATTTAAGATGCTCATGACCGTTAAACACGTCATAACAGTCTTGTGAAAAGGGTCCATTGGAGATATATGATAACATAAGATATATGATAAATTGGGCAAAACTGAAAACCGATAACTTCACATTTTATTCATAAACACATTGATGTTGACTGTTGAGCATATTTGTGCTTGAGTGTAAAAGTTTTGTATGTGCAAAAGCATTTTAATTGTTTCATTTTTTGATAACTCAGGATTTGAGGATTATGCAAGAGAATGACTGCTGACTAATTACAGAAACAGCAACACTGTAAAAATGTATTAGTTGACTTTACTCAAAAATGTGAGTAAACCCATTGTTTTAAAATGATTAGTTGACTTTACTTAAGACAAAAGTGAGTAAACCCATTGTTTTAAAATGATTAGTTGACTTTACTTAAGACAAAAGTGAGTAAACCCATTGTTTTAAAGTGATTAGTTGACTTTAGTTAATAAAAAAGTGAGTAAACCCATTGTTTTAAAGTGATTAGTTGACTTTACTTAAGACAAAAGTGAGTAAACCCATTGTTTTAAAGTGATTAGTTGACTTTACTTTAAAAAGTGAGTTAAAAGATTTTAAAGCGATAATTTTTTTACTTAAAGTGAGTAAACCCATTGCTTTAAAATTCATTAATTCATTGATTTTACTTCAGCTTAGTCCCTTTATTCAACAGGGGTCGCCACAGCGGAATGAACCACCAATTTATCCAGCATATGTTTTTCACAGCGGATGCCCTTGCAGCTGCAACCCAGTATTGGGAAACATCCATACACACTCATACACTATGGCCAATTTAGTTTATTCAATTCACCTATAGCGCATGTCTTTGGACTGTGGGGGAAACCGGAGCACCCGAAGGAAACCCACGCCAACACGGGGAGAACATGTAAACTCCACACAGAAATGCCAACTGACCCAGCTGGGACTCGAAACAGTGACCTTCTTGCTGTGAGGCGACAGTGCTAACCACTGAGCCACCATGTCCCCCTTGCTTTAAAATTATTAAGTTGACTATGCATACAGTTATAAAAATTAAGTCAACTTAACAGTTTCCAACATGTTTACATACTTTTTTAAGTATTCAACTTGTGGCTTTTTAAGAGGTTATTAATAACTTTGGTGTAAAATAAGCACACTTGCATAGCAAAATAAATTCCATATTCTGTTCAGTGTTTCCTTTACATTACAAGTACGTTTCACAAAAAAACAAAATTACAATGAAATGGCATGCAATTTTGGGGAGGAAATTAAACATTGGACGTAAGAATCTTTTTTATTTACACTTTATACTGTGTCACCTGTAAATGGAGCTAGAGAAAATTACCGAAGGTTGTCATCTTCAATCTTAACAAATAAAAAAATTGGCTTTATTTTTTATTTGAGCTTAGTTTTAATCATTTTTATTCTTAACACCAACATTTCAGTTAATATCTAAGATAACCTTTCAAAATAACAACAATAACAACTTTTAACATTTCATTTGATAGTAGTTAACAACACTGACAGGCATATAAGGAAAGTTCAAGCACAAACCTGTGTGATCCGAGGTGCTGATAATGGTTTGGGTGGTGCTGATGGTTGTGATGCTGATTGAAATGTTTGTAAACTTTGACCTCATCCTCAGAGGAGCCGCGCACAGGCGTAAAGTATCTCTCCATGTCTTACTAAACTACCACTATTTACTTGACGCCTCCTTTGTAGTTCCAATTATTTTGTGCACTAAAAAAATATTATCCTTGTAGCTTAGTTTGATTAAAGTTTTAATTTAATTAAAATTTAATTTAAAGAAATGCATTGAAAAGTGCATCCGTTAATAAGCAGATGTTTATTCAGCAGGCTGGAGCAGCAGGAGTGATAGAAGTCTAATGCGGTCAGGAGTTTCTATCACCCGATATCCATCGGACTGTGATGTAATGAGTCCACATTGAATTCAGTGAAAATGCAGCAGGAGCACAATCGATCAGGCTTTGGTGAAAGGAACATCGCATGACATGGTATTTGGGTTATGTACACAACAGCGTGTGATTGAAATTCATAAGGGTGCTCCGTCACATCACAATAGATTTATTGGAAGACGTTTGTCTATATTCAACGAACAGATCTACTTTTTCTTGCATGCATGTGGCATATTTATGACTAACAGAGATTTTGTGATTTTTGTTTGTAAATAAGGGACATTTTGCTATTTCTGTAATCACTTCGACTCGTTTCTAAGACCTCAGAAATTTGATCATCACAAAAAAGACAAATGCTATTAAAAATGACTTAACCCTTATGCAATGTTGGGGATGTTTTCATCCACTCTGTGGTGATTTTGTGTCTTATTGTGTCTGATTTGGTGAAAAAAACACACAAAATGACGTATTTTCAATATAAAAAGTAATTGTGGACTGGATTCTTTTTTACCTTTTATCAAAGTCTTGGACATGTGAAACAACATTGCCCTTTGATGCATTGTTTTTGATTGATTAATTTACTGTTGGTGTCTGTTTTTTGCCCCATTGACTTCCATTATAACCACTTTTTTATTACAAAACCATGACACCATATAATCATGCATTTTTGATTGTTGGTGGTTTTCCCTGTTGGGAAGAGGTCAAATTTGTCATTTTTACTGTTGATCATTAGTAAGCACCATTAACCCTTTAGATAGGCCTGTGCAAAAAAAAAAAAAAGCTCAGTTTATGGATTTTATATGGAGTATAACAGCAAATTAAAGTGTGTGCATGTGTGTCTGTGAGAGTGTGAGAGTGACCTTTGCGTGCTTACCTTGATGTGTCTGAGAAAATCAAAATATGCATCTCTCAGAACTACATGGAGTAAATAAAAACAAAGACTGTGTATTTATGGACCATCTAATGTGGTTATATTGGAAGTCAATAGGGCAAAAACAGCCACCAACAATAAATTAGGGGGGGGGGGGGGGGGAATGAAAATCTAACAATGCATCAAAGCCAATGTTGTTACTAATATTTCACATGTCTAAGACTGATAAAAGAGGGGAAAAAATCCAGTCCACAATTTCTTTTTAATTTGAAAATACGTCATTTTGTGTGTTTTTTTCACCAAATCAGTGACATCATTTGTGAACTTGGCAATTAAAGAGTTAAAATCCTGGAATTTTCTAAACAATTTAGTAGATTTGATCAGGACTGAGGATGATTAACAGATTTATGCAAAAAAATGTAAAAAAAAAAAATATTTATCTGATGCATTTTTACAGCAGTTTAACTCAGTGGATGTTTTCATCCCGAACATAACAAAAGGGCAGTCAATTTGTGCACAAGGGTTAAAATAGCAATGTACACTGCAAAACATATTGTGTGATTCATATTTTTTCACCCGTTTGCTTTTTAATATGGGACCTTGATCATTCTTCCGACAACTTTTTACATTGAAAAAGTATGAACTTTTATGAACATTTTTAATAGTTGATGCCCAAACTGCGGCCCATGGACCCATGTGGCCCACCATCCCATCTGAGAAGAGAATGATGGGGATGTTGAAGGAAATGCCTTTGACAAAGATTGTCATTTATTTACAGAAATCCTTAGTTTTTTTATTGTTATAGGTATAGGTGAATTGACTAAACTAAATTGGCTGTAGGGCGTCACGGTGGCGCAGTGGGTAGCACGATTGCCTCACAGCAAGAAGGTCGCTGGTTCAAGCCTCGGCTGGGCCAGTTGGCATTTCTATGTGAAGTTTGCATGTTCTCCCCGTGTTTGCGTGGGTTTCCTCCGGGTGCTCCGGTTTCCCCCACAAGTCCAAAGACATGCGCTATAGGTGAATTGGGTAAGGTAAATTGTCCGTAGTGTTTGTGTGTGAATGAGTGTGTATGGATGTTTCCCAGTACTGGGTTGCAGCTGGAAGGGCATCCGCTGTGTAAAACATATGGTGGTTGGTGGTTCATTCTGCTGTGGTGACTCCTGATGAATAAAGGGACTAAGCTGAAGGAAAATGAATGAATGTACTGTATGTACCAACTAAAACATGCATATGTGTCAGTCATTCCCTGTAAAAAAATGTTGGGTTCCACACAATCTATTTGTGTTGAGACAACATGAAGGAATTAAGTTAACATATTAAGGTTAGGGTTAGGATTATGGTTTAGGATTGAACATAAATCAATTAAGCTGTCCCCCAAAAAACCTCAAGAATTGTGTTGTTGCAGCTCATTTTAGATAAGTACTTTGAACAAACAGCAAACATAATTTTTTGACTGTTCTCTAAATGTAAATGATCTGAAAGACTGCTGAAATGGCCAAGCGTTCACACTCATTCACACTCACTCACACTCACACTCAAGCGTTCACACTCATTCACACTGCTTCTGTTATAATGCTGATCAAGCGGGGAGGTGAGAACTGCTTCAGCTTTTGTTGTTTTGTCAGGCAGATCTGATTCACTCAACGGTTAAATGTTTTCAGGACAACTCACCACAGTTTCGCTTTACTAACCATATTTTGCATTGACATTTGTAATCTAACTGTGGTTAAACAAATGGTAGTCCATATAGTGGAAAAAACGGGCTGAAATATTATTTTAAATATGCTAAATATAGTTGTGCAATTGTGAGGTTAAAATAAATACATTTGATTTCAACTTTCATTTAGGCTATATTAAAATATAGCTTTTTAACCTGTATTTCAGGGTCAAGAAAATATATTTCAACACAACAATATATGGTTAGCTCAGTTTTGCCATCATAAATATTACATTTGAAGCCACAGCAGAAGTGTTGTGTGTATCTGATTAACACAGAAATGTTTACTTTCTGAATTTTACACGAATCGGATGAACAAGGGTCGGCACGGTGGCTTAGTGGTTAGCACTGTCGCCTCACAGCAAGAAGGTCGCTGGTTTAAGCCTCGGCTGGGCCAGTTGGCATTTCAGTGTGGAGTTTGCATGTTCTCCCCGTGTTGGCGTGGGTTTCCCCTACAAGCCCAAATCCATGATTACTGCTCTTTTACTATAGTAAAGCCGTATTAAATTCCGTAAGGACGAATGACGTCTGTCTGTTATACTGTATGTGTTCTGTGATTAATGTGAGTTTGATGCCATCTCGTGGATAACATGTAAATAACAAACCCACCCACAAACGCCCAGATCTTCTCCACACATTTCCACAACATTCGTCACATCGAGATTTTACTGTAATGGCACACAAACACGTGCTTTGACACAATGAAGTACAAACAAAGAGACAATAATTATATTAATAGTGGGTGGGAAAGTTTGCATGACGAATCTAATTTGCATGATGAATCTGCGAACTCGTTTCAAATGCTGACTCACAAACATCGTGACGACGGTTGCTAAGAAAAATAATAATAAATAAATGCATTGCGTACGTGTCTTGGAATGGGGAAAAAATTAGGATCGATTATTAAAAGATATTATTAAACACTGCCGATTACATTTGACAGCCCCTGAAACTCAAATAGCTGTGTTTATTTGGCGAAATGTGATGTAAAACCGTTATAAACGATGAAATTATGTTTTACTAAGCATTAGTAAAACTAAACAGGTTTGTACCGGTCCAGATGAGACACAAACAGGCTATATTGACTAGTTATTCTTGTTTTTTAAGTGTATTTGTGTTCCCATCCCCCTTCCCTTCACATTAGCAGTCTCGTCAGCACAAATACCAGAGAGGAGACGTGCTGGAGGTCTCGTTTACCCCGCACCCACCCGTTTATGGTCCAAAGCGACCAAGAAACACATTTCCCTTCAATATATCCCCCATTTATTAAGATCAAAATAAATTCAATACATATATTTATTCATATTTGTCGAAATAAGCTTTCGAAACGCGTGTAGATTAAGCAATAAGAGCTCATAACACAACCTGGTTATAATGGCTCATTAGATTTAGCCTTATAAAGCTCAATTCATACTTCTTGACCTCAGAAAACCTGTAGTGCGTTCGTACAACTTTCGTTCTGGATTAATCTAGAACATTCTGGCATTTCCTGGAGAAGATCTGTCTTTTTTTAAGCCAACTAATGTGGCACGCATGCGCATTCTGGCAATGCAGTAAAAAGGAATGAAGATCCGTGCACTAAAACTGGTTTGAGCCGGATTGAAAGTGGGGGTTTGGGATCCTTGTTTGTATTCTTCCGCGCTGAAGGCTTCTGACGTAGCTGTTTTTGTTTGAAAAGTGCATTTTTGTGATGATTCACCCTGGGCAGCTATGGCCGTTGGTTTGTCACTATACAGAGGTCACCATTTGAAGTGGGTCAAAGCGGTTTTTTGCTCAATTTGACTAAAACAAGAATGGGTGTTGTTGAATAGTTTAAGAACAACTTTGATGAAAGGTCTTGATCCTCTTCAAATGTTGACTACTGTAGATTAAATTGAAGCATGTGTGTTGGGGATTTCCTTTACGTAATTTCTATGGCGTCATACTTTTAACTTTGGGAACTGTTTGCTTTCTGTTTCCACTTTATACATAGTATGACGTGCTTAAAGGGGTTTTGCACACAAAATGAAAGTTTATTTTTTCCTTTGAACACAAAATAAGATATTTCGAAGAAACACGTTCAACAAAAAAAGAAACTCAGGCAGATTTGAAACAAGTGAAGGGCTAAGTAATGACAGAATTGTAATTTTTGGGTGAATTATCCCCTTTAAATGTTTGTAATGCTGTGCCAAGTAATACACACATATAATTTTTATATAAATGATAAAATAGGTATATAATCTTATTCATATATAGGAGATCTTACTTAAATTACCTAAGAAAACACTATTGAGAGGAACTATTTTTCTCCCACAGCGGAAGGACAACCGTATCACCGCCTCTCTATAAAAGACGAAGCAACAACAGCGTGCGTCACGACGGGGTGAGGCGCTATGGAAGGCAGGGAGGCTTCGTTGATCTGGTGAAATGTTCTCATTTTGTTCTGATTTACGTCTTTTTGATAGCTAATAGGCACTTTACCAACTTTTTTTCCATTTTAAAACTCAAGACGTTTTCGCCGTTGGCTATACTACGGTTTTCTTTTGATTTGCTAGCGTGAAGAAAATAAAATACAAGCTTACTTGTAACTTAAGTAGGCAGAAGTGCCTTTTTGAAGAAATATTCATTTTTGTTTATCTTAACTAGACACAAAAAAAGTTTTATTTAATAGAACATTTAACGCTTATCTTCAGGTTAACGTTTAACCAGCTTACGTTACCGAAAGCCTAAACAAAGCTCAACTATAAATGGCAAAGCTAACGTTATTCATTTCACTTAACCTCATTTTAAGCTTATTTTTGTTTCAGCAAGGGTTTTCTGAAATTACTTGATTTTATTTGTTTTTTTGACGCTTGTTTTTTTTTATTCTTGACGATAGAAAGAATTTACAAAATGGCGGTCGCGACGACGGATTAGATTTCGTTGAAGAAAAGCGGTTAGATTTCTCTTTTGTTTTCAAATCGAAACAGAACATCCACTAATAGTTTATATAAGCCTATATAGTTATATAATACTAACGTTATATACAGACCTACATTTTTTTTTTTTTTTTTTAAACCATACCGATTAATAACAGCCTTTTATAGTAGTGAGGACCAAGGTATCTACAACCATGATAACTTGTAAAAAATCTCAAAAAAGGGTCTTTGTTTCTTTTTAGTCTTCAGACCATAACGAGCCTTTCATGGTAGTGAGGACGAACAGCAAGTCTATATATATATATATATATATATATATATATATATATTTTCAATCTTGATATTATGATTAGTAACCAATTTAGTAAGGATTAACTTAGAATCAGAAATAGTTTAAATTATAAAGAGGGAAAACCACTGCAAGGTTACAGTAGATAAAACCATTATAATAATGATTGTTTTTGACAGTTAACTAACAAAACCACTAGTAACCATTTAAATGACAGCAAGGAAGATAATTTCTAAGCTAGAGAAAAAACAAAGCTTTCATATTAGTATGCCAGCCATAACTTAATTCAATTACAACCTAATTATGATGGCAAACATTAGGGAAAAAACAAAACTTATTTTCGTTTTAACGTACCATAAGTCTATTACAACTTAATTATGATGGCAAACATTAAAAAAAAATACTTAACATGCCAGCCATAACAAATCTGTTATAACTTCATTATGGTGAAAAACTTAAACAAACAAAAAAAAAACATTATTTTAATATGCCAGCTATAATATAGATCCGTTGCAACTTGATTATGAATCCAAATCAGTTAAAGGGCGTTATATTAAATAAAAAAAAAACTTGATTTAAAAACCACAGCAGAGAGATTACATTAACACATCTACAAGTCTACAGTAGATTCCTCAAATCTGGAAGAACAGTCTATAGCTGCAGATGAGAGTGAGGATAAACACAAAGTCAAGGCTACATTAGATTTTCTTAATTTTGTTTTATCCTTGAGTTTACTAAGTTTTAACCTTATGATGGTCAGGATAAAATAACATACAAGATTACTGAAGTTTTCATTTTAGTCTACAAACACTTCAATTATAGTGAAGGCAAACCATCATTGCTATGCTATAAGTACAACTTTCTTTTAAATATTTTTTTTATGTATTTATTTTTTTACTCAGACTTTATACAGTAGTAAGAACAAATATCTACACTAGAAGGCTACAATAGATCTTATAAAAGTTATTTTGTTTTTTAACTATTACAGAACAGCCTAAAATAGATTTATTAAAAAATCTTTTTCTCCAACTCATAACTTAATCATAACAGAAAACTTAGCAGCTCATATGATCGTGAGGATGGAATTAGCTTTAAGTCTACAGTAAACTTTTTATTTATTTATTTTTTGGGAAAGAAAACATTTATTTCTTTCAGTCTCGACTAATTATAGAGAGGATCAAGAATTCTTAATGAAGGTTACAGTATTTTTTGTTTGTTTTTTTAAAAGGACAATAGAACAGTTTACGTTAACAAGGATGCAGCATTTACATTTTTATTTCATTGTTTATCTGCAAACTTTATCCAAGAAGTCAAGAACAGTGTATGATAGCCAGAGTGACCTTTAAGAGATTTGTTTTTATTTATTTATTTTTGCATACCATAACAGAACAATCAACAACGCTTAATGCCAAAAAAAAAAAAAAGCCAGACAATCAGACTTGAATCTTTTTAAATTTCGTTTTGAAGCCTAAAAAAAAAAAAAAATCAGAGCCTGCTCTTGTTGCCTATTAGAAAGAAATTACTGAACATCAAGTGAGTTCATAGTTTAGAAGAGAACGATTATAGATGCTGCCTCATTTTTTTTCTTTTTTAATTTTTTTGAGAAGAAGAATTGAGTATTTCAAGATTGAATTCGTAAGCCTAGAAGAATCTACGATGACGCTTTTTTTTTTTTTATATATATATATATCTGAATCACCTAATTGATTGCTGTATGGACTGAGTCATGTTGAGTAACAGCAGTGAAATGGAAGCGTAGGTTGTTTTCATGATCCAAAGATATCAGCAGAAGACGGACGTGTGAAGGACAGGAGAAATGGACTGAGTTTATCCAGTAACAACATAGATCTTAGATGACTTCGGATGGAAGAAGAGCTCTACAGCAGGGGCCAGGACCAGGGAGAATCAGGACAAGAAAAGATCTACAGCAGGGACCAGGACAAGGGAGAATCAGGACAAGATGGCGAGCCAGGCAGAACAAGGGGAGGATCAGAGGGCACAGATCAGGGTGAAGAGCAGCAGTATCCAGAAGGGGGAGCCGGGTCTACAAGGCAGAGTAGCTTCAGATCCACGTTGACCACCAGGGGGAGCTCAGCTGGTCTAGATCAGAGCAAGCCAAAGATGGGTGTCCCAAGAGCAGCAGGAGAAAGAGGGCTCACAAGCAGAGGGGTATCAGGGGTCGTTGCCATAGCAAAGTCATGAGGAGGGCATTTGGTTTGTATGGGTAGAGGTATTCTGTGTAATTTTAAAAGTCATAATTTCAGTAGTTTGTATTCCAGAACCCTTTGCTCGCGAAGTTCTGTTCTTTCCTTTTCAGGCGTGGTGAGTGAATGTTTGAAAATCCAATATGGCATCTGTCCCGTTGTTGGCCAAGTCTGATGAATGCTGTTAGTGTGCTGCGGAGACGATCGTCCTTAATCGACCACGCCTCCGCTGTGATTTGGCTATAGGCCCGTGGAAAAGTCGTCCCCCATATCCGCTTAAATCCATTAGGTCTGTCCTGAGAAGCAATCCACGTTCGAAGGGTTTTTCGGAGTTGAAGTTCGACTGCGTCCCTACATGACACCACTACCTCTACTGCAACACCCTCTGCGTCAGTCCAACATATGATGCCAGGGCAGCCGCATATTGCCTGCCGGTAAAATTTTGATGAGTTCATGCATGAATTATTAATTGAATATTAGAGCAAAAGCTCTGTATATTTATTTAAAGAAAAGAGAAAAAAAAAACATACAATACGTTTTTGCAAGAGTAAATGCGCTATTGTAAAAGTATTAATATACAGATGTTGCAAATGCACTTTCTGAGTAGTAATGTAATGTTATTGCACAGTGTTTTTGGGGTTGGGGAGGGGCAAATTCGTTTCTCGAGTTCTCTTTCCCACAGGCCCTGTTCACATTAGAGGCGATAAAACCAAAAAGGGATTCCAGGATGTTGTGTGGACCCTTTTTAGAGTCAGTTTGACTTCCCTGTAAAGAATTCTTTTAAAGCTTCAAGGAAAGCCTCTGATTTAGGAAGGTACCCCATTGGATTTGTTTAAAGTCTTGTTTGGAATCATAAACTATACATATACTTATCAATATTTTTCAGTATTACATGTTGGGATTGCAACGGGGTGGGAGGGGTGTGGGTCGTTAACCCAAATCTTTTCCTAGACTTTGCAGCTTGTGAAAGCGGCTTTTTTAAGGGTGGCAATGGCTTGAATAGCGCAGTATGGGGAAGGAACCACCAGTGTGTCTGCCAGTGGATGCGTGGCCCTGTTACAAGCCTTCCATGGCAGCTAGACCAACGTTTACATGGGTAACTCGGCATGGGATCAAACGCTTTCATTTTATTTAACACATCATTATGGCCATTTTTGTCTCATTGACTGGTGTATGGATATTGGTTGTGTGTATGGATATTGTTTATGGGGTTTGTGGATCTGGGGGGTTGCTTAATTTTGACTCTTACAGATTGAAACAAACCCTTAAAGAACAAAGCTGGTGGTCCAACCAATATCTGCTCCACTCCCCCCACTTGAGCAAAGCTTCTTCACTAGAGGTCCAGATGCTTTTAACATTTTCTAATGGCAAGTAATTGTGGGTATTCATGTAAATGGCATTCATTTGCTTTGTGTCTGTCGTTGTATTGTACTTGAATACAATTTGATGGCTAAGTGTAAGCAGTAACTGTATTAGTTGCTTATTTGTGTTTTAATTTGTGTATTTTGAAAAGCGGGGATGTGTGTAGGCTTTCTTTTCCTCCCCCTCTGCATTTTTCAGTGTGCAGTGTCCCTGAATGCTTTCAACCGAAGATGTCATCCTAACATTGTTTGTAAAGATTTGCTTTCGCATCAAGCAACCTCAGCCTCTTTTCGGTCACGTAAGGTCACTAAGCAAGTCCATTTGTTTCTAACCTTTTTCCATTTTTAATAGTCTGTTACAACTGTAAAATGTGTGGTCGCGCACTTATTACAAATTAGTTTTGTAATTTGTATGTAAGTGTACATTCTGTAACTGTTCCCATTTTTCAGTTAATAAATGCATAGCCTGTTGTGATTGAAATTTTGGTATGCATTTTTGTTTCTTGGGGGAATGTGTGGGGCTTTCTGGGGTGTTTCTTTATGCTTTTTCAGGTATGAGTGTAAAGCTTGGCGCTTTTTGTAGAGCTTGGATGCCAGGGCTTGATGTCAACTCTGTGCAAGGTGGAGAGGCAGATCAGCCCAGTCCTGAAGCAGTGTGCGAAGGAGGAAAGGCAAATTATATATACAAATTTAAATTAAGGATATACCGTAAATTTGTAGTCTCTTTGGCTTTAAGCCTATGCTTTTTATATCTGAATCTTGCAGATTTGGTGTTTTTACTTGAACATTGGGCAATTTTGTGAGGGTGGGCGTAGGGGTCTTTTGCTTTTGCCATTTTTTTTGGTCTTGCAGAATCTTACAAAAGCCTCGTGAAGATTGGCACCTATCAGAAGAAGTTATGACCTGAAATTGCCCGGTTCCACTGAACGCCCCATCAGGCTGGACAGTTCGTTGTGCTACTGTAGACTTGTACCTTTTCAAAATTCTCTTTAACTGCCCAGCCACTTCTCTGCGCAACTGTGCAGGGTGACAAATGCTTTACAAATGTATAGCAGCAGTCTTTATTTCAGCTGTCGCACAACTGTGCTTCAGACTCCAAATTTAGAGTGGCTGGGAATGGCTGCGCAACTGTGCAGCTTTATTTGGCATTGGCTCAACAGCCGTACATAAACTGGAAAAGATGTGTTTGGGGTGGGAAGGGATCTGCACTTTTCTCTCTCTTCTGCAGAAATCTCATCAGCCAGCTGTGTGGTGAAAGTTACATGATGTCGCCCTGTGGAGTCTGTAGTTACCAGGTGTCTGAATCTTTTAACTTGATGGTAGAATCCTCATGCAACAACTTTTTGTAAACTTCAGTAACATCAATCACCAATGCTTCAGAGGCTACACTACCTTTATGCTTCATGCACTTTAAGCTTCTTTTACATCTTAACTCCTCAGTTGAGTCACAGTTAGTATTGCAATCAGTGTGTGGTGGAAGTGTTTGTGTGTAGAAGCTCTTTGTTTCAGATTACCCGTCTGTCCCCCTGCCTTCTCGACTGCATCCGAATGCAAGGCTGTCTGTGAGAGCAGTTGTCCTGGTGAATGTCGTCTTCACTTGAATCAATGGCCAATCCAGTCCCCCTTCTGTGCGCTTGAGAGCTTTGTCCAAACCTTGGAAGCCCTTCGCCGAAGTCCTTCTGTGTTTCTGCGCGTCTTTTTTTTTTTTTTTTTTTTTTTTTTCTGTTTATCCCCCCGCCCCCCTCCCCCCCTCCAATTCTTCATTTCCTTAGGTCAATTTCATTTAGGGAGCAAAATTGTCTTGTGTTCGTCTGGGAGAACCCTAACCGCCTGATGAAACCCATCCAGTCGCTCTGATCAACCTCATATTCGTCATATTTTGCTGCTAATCTCGCATCCCTCTGCTGCTATCTGCTGAGTTAAGTACATGTAGTTGATCTTTAATCTTGTGTCTGGGTAGAAGCATTCATCTTTTTTATAAATATGCATGCACATAACACTTAAATCAAACCGTATCAGTGTGTGTGTTGGTCGCTTTGGGGAGGGATGGGGCAACACTTTCTCTCTTTTCAGGTACGCTGTTGTGATTCTTCTAAAAAGTTAAGACTGAGCCATAACATGGGAGTGGATGGATGTGCTTGCGTCGAAGCAATTCCGTAACTAGTATCTGCATTGGTTTTAAAGTGATTTTTAAAAATTGCATTGGGATTGGGAGGGAGGGGGGTTGTGGGCTTGTAAACGTGTTGTTCTTTTCATTGCAGCTGTAGACTTGGTAGATCATTACTCTGAAGAACTGGGTGTAAAGCGCCCCTGCCTGGAGATAAGTCTATACGTGCTCCTTTGCCTCTTAAGAAGTTATGAGAATAGTTCGGGGAGTCTGGGGGGAAACCGAAAACCCTGCGAGTATCTGTCTAGTTACAGGAATGGTGATTTTTACGACGGAAGCAATTTTGTTCTGGCCGTGTTGGTGGAAATTCAAGACCTGGGATCGTTGTGTGGTGGTAAATGACATTTGTATCACATTTGGTTATGGGGTTGGGGGGGGGGGGGGGGGGTCTCTAAACCTTTTTCTGTGTTTCAGATTTGTTTTTAAATCGGAATGTGTCACACCTGAATGCAAGTGCAGCCTTGAACAAGACCTCACTAGTCAGAGATTTGATCTTCGAAGTAGAGGCATATGAATTTACTGCATATTGAAGACAAAATTACCACAGTAATATCGATGGTGTTTTGAAGAGTTCGACTGGGGATTTGGGGGGGAAAACCTGCAATCTTTTGTGTAGTTTCAAACTTGAGGAGAGCCATTCAAGACCAGAGTTTTGTAGAGCAGCAGGTTTGAGGTTTTTCTTTTCCTGGGGGAACAATCTTAGGATTGTTCTTTCAGGTTTTGCTTTTTAACCTCCTAAGAAAAAAAGCAAAAGACCCCGGTGGAGGCACTCCTGATTCTCAGGACGGGGTTCAACTCCCTGCGGCGTCTTTGCTTTCTAACCTCTGCTCAATCAATTCTCTTGATTGTAAACTAAATTCTTAGTTTGCTTCTAAGGAAGTGTAAGTGGATAGTATAAGTTTAAGTATTTTTAAGTTGAGTTTAGCTGATGTAGAGCAAGTGCTCCTCAAATTAATACTAATGCTATTGGCACTTCGTAACCAGTTTTTCTTCACAGGTTGTTTTTGTTTTTTTAATGATTTGTTCTTGAAATTTCCTTCAGTCAGGCTTCAAATCATAATTGTCCTTCAGTATAATGCACTCATTTTCATACGTTGTTGGAAAAGTTTTAAATTCAGTTCAGCCAATGTTTTTGTAAGTCCCATGTCTATCTTAAAAAAATAAAAATGAGGACACGGAGGAAATGCCATTTTATGTGGTTGTTCATGGAGGAGAAAAATCTGGTTAACTCTGACTGAATTTCTTTATTTTTATATATATATATATATATATATATTTATGTTTTATCAAAGAATTTGGTGCATTTAGTGGTTAACTTGCAAATTCATGTATTGCAGCCCTGTCTTAATGTGAACGTCAGCACCTAAATACCAGAAATAATGCTGTCCGCACACACCTGTTTGGTGTAGCACATCCACCAATTTCTGTCTAAATCCTCACGGAAATTTGGAGTTTAGGTGTTTTTATCTGAAGGTACTTACAAGCGTGTCAAAAGTAAAGCAATGATGGGTATAACAACTCCATTTAATTTGTCCATAATGGCCACCGATTTAGCCTTCTAAAATACAATGTATATATGTTTTTTGCAAAACTTTCCATCTGGAATAAACTTAAACATTCAGCCGTTTCCTCGAGTTGATGCATTTTGTTTTTTTCATCCAAGAAACGTTACACGCATGCGCGTTAGGACACAAAAGACCCGTTCGATGAACCCTGTTTAAGCTAGATTGAAGTTTTAGACCAGTTGTGTTCCTCCGCACTGGGCTTCAATGAGTGACGGAAGCACCGGCCGCCAGCATCGGATACATTGTATTTAAGCCTCCTTATATCCCAGGCATGAGGTACATTCATTTTGATTTTGTTTGGCTCTGTAGAGTGAAGGGGCCAGTTTTGTTTTAGCAATGATTCAGGCCTACAACGGTGTAGTTTATATATGTGTGGGGGCCCACAAATAATTACTTTAAAAGTATTTGACGTTTACTGTGAATGTGAGCAAGGAATTTTTCTTTATTTGTGCTTTAAAATATCCTGTGCATAGCCTGTGATATATATCAAGTATCTAAATTGGTTACTTTTATTTCTGAAATGGTTGAAGGTAGTTAGATATTTCTCTATATAGGATAACGGTAGCACAGAACTTATAATTGTTTACATTTGAATTTTGATAGTGAAATAAGAAACACACAACTGACATATAGTTTTGATACTTGGAGACTTTTTGATCTCATTGATACTGTTATAAAAGTGCTGCGTTTGATTTATTTATTTACCTGCTTTCCCATTTATATATTTGTCTTGTCATATTTATATATTTATTCCCATCTATGTTAATGAATCCTTATTATTTTTATACTTACCCGGTGCTCTGCCCTAGCAGAACTTGCAAGCAGTTTTGCTTAAAATATTTCAATGCATACAACATTATACTTGACCAGGGGTGGACTGGGACAGCATTTTCACCCAGGAAAAGTTATTGTAGCTCAGGCCGCATAAGGTGGAGATCAGTAACTGAAGAGCGGGCGGCAGGCCAGATTGACTGTCAGGCCACCAGGAAATGTCCCGGTGCTCCCTATGGCCAGTCCACCCCTGTACTTGACACTATACTTAGTGCGCATCTGTGACCAAGAAAGCCTTTGAGATGTATCCAGTGTAATGTCAACATGCTACCAAGAAGGATGAACCACAACCAACAGGAGTAACTGTGGACATAGGAGGAAGCTGTCTGAAAGAGCTATCCAGGTGCTAATCCAGATTGTATACAAAAATAATGTTACCACAGCTGCCCAACTCACTGGAGAACTAAATGTTGTACTGGATTGCCTTTATCTAATACCCTAATTAATTAAATTAATAAAGAAACCAGAATCCTCTCTTGGCTATATTTCTTAGCTAGAGTTTTGCTTAGGACCATCTTTTGTAATGTTGTTCAAGGAATAAATCAGATTCATACTTTACCACAACAGGTAACTTGATGGGTTCTGCAAATGAAGCCAATGTCCACTCCAGTGAAGAAAATTCATAAAATATACTTTTATTAATAAATCAAATCCAGTGAGAAAGAAGAATAAACACAAATACAATATTAAAACAAAATCCTTTACTTTATCCTCCGTTGAGAATAAAGGGGCTAAGACATCCAGTATAGAGAAGTCAGAAGCGCAGTGCTGGTTTGTATATTCCAGCCTTTTATACTGTTCAACCCAGGAGAAGCCTTTGAGGTTATAAATTGCATAAGTGATATATTGCTAAATTGTCTATGTCAAAGCTAGTAATATATCTAGAACATGAATCGATTTATATATGTCTAAACATGTAAATTAACATTTGGGCAGTTCTAGGGCTGTTCCTGCACCGCCATGCATTCCAGCTGGATAACCATCTCATCTTTTGGAGATAAAGTTCCCCTATTTCTTCCAGATAGTCCACTTGACCTATGGATTCTCCGTCGGAGGCGCCGTTCCCTCCTCTTGCGTTTCGTCTCCTCGCTAATAACAGATTTCTTAAGCATAGGAACATCCGAATACATAAGTGAAGTTTTGTGTCTTGTACAATTAATGTCATTAAAACAATCAGACACCACAATGTGCACATCAAATCTCCTGTTTCCACCAAAACTGTTCGTGGTGCCAGCAGTGAAAGTCTTGGACTGAATAATATGAAACATGTATTGTTCTCTGATGACTCCACCTCCACTGTCTTTCCCACATCCAGGAGAGCTACGGTGTGGAGAAGCCCCAAAGAAGCATACCACCCATACTGTTGCATGCCCAGGGTGAAGCATGTGGGAGGATCATGGTTTGGGCTGCAATATCATGGCATTCCCTAGGCCCAATACTTGCACTAGATGGGCACATCACTGCCAAGGACTACTGAATCATTCTGGAGGACCATGTGGCCCTACACTTTACTAATGAATTATTGTGATCTAAAACCAGGTGTTTCAGTTTCCCTGTATATGTATTTCTTTACTATGTTAACAAAGGGCTACAGTAATTTTCTCCCATATGGGGGCCTTCAATACTGTATTTTATGACTTTCTTGCAATAATAAATAAACCAAAAATACTGCGAGAGTTTTTGTTTTTATTGAAAGAAGGCTTTTCTAAAAAAAAAAAGATGGCTGCTGTTAAACGTGCAGCGTTTGCTTCATATGTTTGTGTCTAATTCAAGTAGTTTACCTAGTACAGCAAAAGTAAATTACTTGCTACAAACTAAATGAAATTTACACTTTAAACAATTACAACTCTTGAGTTTTTGACAGCTTTAACCTCCAAATGTGAAATACTGTTCAAATA
>CAIGQV010016735.1:6149027-6172194 GCA_903798115.1 Danio jaintianensis
AATTATGAGCGATGACAAAACAAGCGCCTCTATTTTATCAGAAGTAAAACAAGAAAGCGCGCACCTCACCAGTCGTCTTCTTATGTGTTTTATTGGCGGTTGGCATATAACTTCTAGGTGCATTACCGCCAACTACTGGTTAGGAGTGTGGGGCGTAATCGCACATGCAGACCATAGACAGCTAGTGTTTTTCAGCCAATGATAAACTTCCGGTAAAAGCTTAATGTGACTTTTCAATTTCATAAGGTTCCTTTTACAGCATCTATGTTGTAATATAATTACAATACATTCAGTTAAATAAACGTAAGTTTTCATTTAGTTGTTCAAGCGTAAAACCGTGTAACTGCTAGCGCCGTCAGGATCAGCAGGCGAGCGCAGAAACTCCATTGATAGTACTTGGTTAAAATAAACTGTCATATTTTAAAGACATGGCAGGGGAAATGTAATTTAATGCAGTGCTTCTGGTCTGGGCAGACCTTAAACGTGGCAATTTTATAATGGAAAGACAGTTCATCGGAAGCGCTGAGGCTGGCTGGCTGAAATTAAAAGTCCGTGTGCATATACCCCATTGTCCTTCCTACATTTCTTTTATCTAAATTCTTTTATCTAATTTTGTCATTTTCAAATATAGTAATAAATATTCTATACAGTCCCCATTTGGTTTATTTTATAACAATTTTGTCAAATTAAACTTAAATTTTATTCCTTTTACTATTGTACCTTGGACATTTCATAATGGCATGCTCCACAGTTTCCTCTTGCCCACAGTGATCACATTTCCCAGTCTGATGTTTCATTTTTTACAACGAACTGTTAAGTCCTGTATGTCCAAATATTACGCTTTTTTCCTTCCTATTTCTGTCTGTTCTTCCTTTATCCACATTTTTTGTATATTAAACAACCACCTTCCATTTCTTTCTTCCTCCCATTGTTTCTGCCAACTATTTTTTATAAGTTGCTTGATTAAAACCTTCATGTGACTATAACTATATGAATATTTTGTCATTTTTAGGATGCATTATGCCTGTACAGGAGTGTCGCAAGTGGAGGGAAAAGAGTGACAGTGAATAGGGCCCTGGGGTTGGGGCCATGGATGGTTTAAATGCCTCATTTTAAAATTAAATGTAGATGACAATGATTACCAGGAACCTTAAGAAATGAACTGAAAGCTACAAAGCACAATAGTCTAAAACTAAATGTGTAAAGCAAGCATGAAATATTTGTGCCAACATTCATTCATTCATTCATTAGTCCCTTTATTCATCAGGGGAATGAACCGCCAACTCATCCAGCATATGTTTTACACAGCTTATGCCCTTCCAGCTGCAACACAGTACTGGGAAACACCCATACACCCTCACATTCACACACACACTACGGCCAATTTAATTTATTCAATTCAGTGCCAACATTAATTAAATTAATTTATAAGGGATGTTTTAAAACTTAAAGTTATACTGATGTATGCAAAAGCAAAAATAGACTCCCAATAAGTTCAAGCAGGGGCGTAGCGGACAATCAATATATAATATATATATATATATATATAATTTCTCCTATCTATAATTGTGAGGAATTACAGTGCTCAGCATATTTAAGTACACCCCTCTCTCTACACCATCTCTCATTTAAATTCATATTTTCTATAGGAAGCTTTACAATATTATATTTGTGCATATACATTAGATTAATCAGTAACGAAGCCAAATCTGGAGCTAATCTAACAAAATATTTTACAATAACAGTCCAAAGATTAGTAGCTTAAATTTATATGTTAGGGAAAAATATTAAATTTAAAACAAAAAGAGAGCAAAAATCAAGAGAAACAAAAAAATTGAAAAATTTAGTTGAAATATTGTAGGTTGTAATTGTTTTTGGGAATATTTTGCTTAAATTTAATTGTATTATCTTTAAATTTTTAAAGATGTTCGGTGACTAAAATATCATTGTAATAAATATATCTGTTTAATAAATCTGTTTTGTTTCAATGCACCAAAATACATTGACTATATTCACTGAGAAATGGATAAAAATATTCATTTTCAAAATGGGGTGTACTCAATTATGATGAGCCATATATATATATATATATGTGGTTCTCTTAACTGTTATACAACAAGATCAATCAAAGCCAAAAGGAGCTTGTGCACTAGATTGTAATGTAGGAATTGTCTTAAATAATAACTTTAATTTTTACACTGTATTATTATTAGATAAAATGTTGAACATGAAACGGTTAAGAAACAATAAAATGTAAAGTGAAAGGTCATGTATAAGAGCATCAAGTAAATATTTGGACAAATACAAATATTCTAATCCAAAATAAATGCTTGAGAAAACACGTTTTAAAAAGGAATTATCTTCTCCCTATATTATCTATGATATTATCAGCAATTATAAAAACAAGCGCTAGATAATGATGGTCACGTGACCGTGTTTCGCGCATTGTCGGTGGCGGAGTCGGTGCGCCCTCTATTGGTTCGTTGTCCGTCCAACAGCAACACCGTGGGCTGGACTGACGGGGAAGGATGTGGTCCTTTTTCGCTCGGGATCCTATTAAAGACTTCAACTATGAAATATTACCCGAAAACCAAGAAAAATCAGGCATATGGACCCTTAGCCGGGGCAAGCGCAAGGTAAAATGACTTGACATACTATAATAAAGCTAATAGTGTCGCAGCAGGCCGCTAAAGCCTCGGGCTAAAGTGCAGCTACATCCCGCATCAGCGTGTGAGCATAAAAGCCAAACGAACAGCTTAAAAACACCCACGCATTTATAATAAGGTCATATGTTTTTAATATTCATGTATCAGTACCTTCTGGGCCGTATTAGTTAGATAATGAAATAATTCATTACAGAAAATTAGATGTGTCATCCTTTCACCAGAGTACGTAACGTTGCTGTGGCCACGTCAACAGAAAACTGGTCACATCAAACATCGGAATAATATTTACGTGACAGTCATTTGCATTCATTTGTTTCTCTGTTTTCTGCAATTTGGTATCGATTGTTACATTGGTATTACTAATTTAGTAATGTATAATGGCAGAGAAAAGCTGCAGTGTTATTATTGGTGGTTACTGTACACGTGTCCTGACAGGCCATATTAATAACTGTATCCGATCATCATTTAACGTATCATATCAGCAACTGCATCTGATGACAATTTACTAAACGTACTGATGCATCAGTAACTATTGATCATCTTCTGATTAACAGAAGAGTGACAGATCAGTTGTCAGGATACTAGTATAAAGGGATGCACACTACAGGCTTTATCAGTGTTTTTAAAGGATAGTAAACATATTCAGGACATTCTGGTTGTGCAGGTTTTTCCAAGTTGCACTTTTCTTTTCAGATGAGTTGTATCTCAACCTAATCTGTACCTTCTTTATATTCCAGTCGACCGGTGAACCGGTGTCAGTCTTTGTGTATGAGGTTTCTCAAGGAACGGAGGAGCAGACACAGCTGGCTAAAGCAGCTTTCAAGCGCACAAAAACCCTCAGACATCCTAACATCTTGTCTTATGTAGATGGGCTGGAGGTGAGAATGTAATGTTGATTAAATGAACCAGTTTATCAGTGATGGTGAATCATATGGAGGTTGTTCTCTTGAAACAATACCTCATCTTTTCTTGTGCACTCACTCTTGATTATTCAGATCCTTGTCAAGAATAAATGACTATTCTGAAATATTCCAAGTGGTACTCACTGCAGAGCCACATGGGCAGAGCTGAGCTCCAGCAAGGGGGAGCTTGAGCTCTAGCTCCTCCTTGCTGCACTTCTTCTACTAGTGATGTCACTGGGGGTTGGGGTTAGGGGTGGGGTGAGGGAATGCATTAAAACAGCTTATAGGCTCCCCCTCATTGGAGCCCAAGTGGCTCTGCAGCGAGCAGCATCTCAAATATTCTGCAATCCAAGAATAGAAAAGGAGAATAAATATTAGTCATTTTAGGGCCATATTCACACTGCAGGTAAATATGTTTGTCAGTTTGTCATATTATAGTGCGTTATCCTGTATGCACACCGCAACTGAACTGACTCCTAAAAATCTCTGGTGGTGACATCTAGTTTTTAATGACATAATCTAAATATTTATTATAGATTTTGTGGTTTATATTGTGATTGGTATCTGCGCCTTTAGTAACTCCATAAACTGGCAGTCTTTCTGAGCACTTTCTGAGCACAAGGACATGTTTATGCCAAGGGCCTGTATTTGCTGCTGTACAATGGCTGCAACATGGCAGCAAAATTCCTTGATTATTATGGCTGATTCAGACTATGGTTCCTACCCATATCAGCCTAGAAAATAGCAATTTTTTAGTTTCTGTTGGTGTTAGTACACAATTTAACTACAAAAGAGTCAAGCATTAAATAGGAAAACTATTGAAACTCTTTGGTCATTTTTGAGTGAGATGCTAATGGTCTAATCAGATTCAATGATCTATGCTAAGCTAAGCTAAAAGTGCTATCGCCAGAATCGGGGATCGGCTGAATTTATTAAATTCAGTGATTAAACTCTAGGGGTGTTGTAAAATTTGCCTTTTTTCCAAAAAAGTGCAGTGTTCCTTTAAGAACAGGTCATGTCACCCATGAAGTGTGTACATGGCTTATGTTAGCAGGAGATTTTACACAAAACTGTAATTATCAACAATGCATTTTCAGCTAATACACCTGTGTTTTTCTGTTTGACATCAGACTGAGAAAAGCTTGTACATCGTCACAGAGCCGGTGACCCCGCTGGCTGCACAGCTGAAGCTCCAGGCAGAGAAGGGCGGTGCGAGTGATTTAGAGGTGTCATGGGGCCTTCATCAGATTGTGGTAAGTTGTGAAGTAACAATGAAGTCAAAAATGATTTTTCTTTTCTGTCATTAATTAATAAATGCATTTTTCTATCAGAAAGCACTGAGCTTCTTGGTAAACGACTGCCACCTCAATCATAACAACTTGGGCATGTGGGCCGTGTTTGTGGACCGTGCTGGTGAGTGGAAGCTTGGGGGGCTGGATCATGTGACCTCAGATCAGGGAGACTCCATCACATTACCACCACCTAAAGTCATCAACTCTGACCTGGAGAGATACGACCCTCCAGAGAGCCCCGGCAGTGGTGGAGAAAAATGGTAACTTGTTTTATTTGGTTTAGGGGTTATGAATTTAAAAACCCATTAGTTGGCCCACACAGAATCTGCGCAGAATCTGCAGATTTTAGAGGCTATACTGTGTTCTTTTACAGTTGATTGTTCAATTTCTATCCCTGAATACTGTTAGACCCAAGAAGTTTACTGTTAGAACCACAAAGCACTGTCTATTTTATTTGTGTCTTTGCTCTACTGCATGTATCTGTGCTTTATTATTAAATTGATTATATTTTAAGCAGATGCACTGCCCTACATCCCATTCAATGTAAATGGTGTTTTTTTTTCCCAAACAGAGCTATGTAATTCATCTAATGAAATTGTATTCGTTGCAATATATACACAGCCTTAGCCTACAGGCTTTTATATAAAGCCAAGAAAGTCGGGGAGTTTTTTATTTTTTATTTTTTGTATTACTTTCAAGCTTTTCGCACATTGACAGTAAAAAGCAATTAATTCATATAACCCTTGCAAATTCCAGCCCAACCATTCACTGTACAATTTTTATTGACTTTCATATAAAACTGAGAATGTTCAGTGAAATGCATATTTAATTAGTTTGAGCTCATTGCTGTGTATGTTTCTGTATGATCTCAGGACAGGAGATGTGTGGCGTCTCGGTTGTCTCATTTGGGAAGTATTTAATGGATCTTTACCACGTGCCTCCTCGTTACGATCTCTTGGCAAGGTAACAGACCATTTTTCTTGGCATTAAATAGATGTACAATGAAAGCGTTCTTTCGTAGTTTCTTTTATGACATGCATAATAAAGTCTGTTTATCTCAGAGCCTTTTAACATTCTTTTAACATTTTTTTATTTCTGACAGATCCCAAAGCAGTTAGTGCCGCATTACTGTGAGTTAGTGGGAGCAAACCCAAAGATTCGTCCCAATCCTGCCCGCTTCTTACTGAACTGCAGATCTCCTGGAGGATTCATGAACAACAGCTTTGTGGAGAGCTGCCTGTTTCTGGAAGAGATACAGGTATTTAAAACAGTTGTGCATTCCATCTCACGCTGACTCTTCATTGTGTTGTATTATGCTACTGTTCAGAGGTTTGAGTAAGATTTTTTTCAAAGCTGCATTTTCAGTATCATTACTTCAGTATTCACAGTGCTACATAATCTTTTGGATATGCTGATTTGGTGCTCAATGATCATTTCTCTCTATTATTAATAATGCAAAAAATTTGTGTGCTGCTTAATTCTGTAGAAACAATACTTTTATATAGATTCTTTGATAAAGAGAGAGATCTGAAGCACAGCAGTTATTTGAAATTGATATATATTTTGTAGCATGATAAACATCTCTGCATTAACATTTGATTAATCTATTGCATCCTTGCTGATTATTAAATTATTAATTCATTTTAAGAAATTTCAAGCAAAAACAGAAAAGGGAATAATTGAAGTATTATCATAATACTTTACAAGTGTCATTTCTAAAAGTTTTTTTATATGTGGGCCATGTAAGTCACTTAAACACTTTATTTATTTGTCTGTTTGTGTGTTGTAGATTAAAGAGCCTGCAGAGAAGCAGCAGTTTTTCCAGGACCTGAGTGAGAATCTCGACTCGTTTCCTGAGGACTTCTGCAAACATAAAGTGCTTCCTCAGCTGCTTACAGCCTTTGAGTTTGGCAATGCTGGCGCTGTCGTCCTCACACCACTATTTAAGGTGATGCACTTTTTTTTGTATTGCATTAACTCTTAAGGCAGATTTGTACTTCACTGTCTTGTGATCTCTTTTCCCCATGGCACATACTTTGCACTTGTGTGTATTTATACTTCTGCATTCTGTGTGTGCTGCTCTGGCAATAACACTTCCCAAGTGCTAGTAGGTGGTGGGGTTTCTATATTCCACTGTGTTGAGTTTATTTGACGGTGTTTTGAGTTTGCAATGCAAATCTGTGCAATGCTACTGTAGCTGAAGATTCAACAAACATTCAACAACTGTTAAAAAAAGTATACATTCAGAGCTAATCTGCAGCACTCAACACTTGCACCACCTGCCTCTGTCTTCTCCCATGGCTCTTGGCCCCGCCCACACTTGTCACCGATATCAAGCTGACCAATTACACATCTTTAATTTTTTGAGGTTTGCATCATGATTAGTGTTAGGGTATTGCGAAGGGTGTGCAAAGGCATACAGCGTGCACTCAAATTGGCCTTTGCTCATGTTGTACATTGTTTATGTTCATAAGGTTTCAACTGATCAAAAGCAGGTTGCTTTTACAGTTTTGATGTTTTCTGTGTGTTAGGTAGGGAAGTATCTGTCAGCTGAGGAGTACCAGCAGAAAATCATCCCAGTCATAGTGAAGATGTTCTCCTCCACTGACCGTGCCATGAGGATACGACTGCTGCAGCAGGTATACACCAGTCCACTCCTTTAACTTAAAAAAAAAATGTTTATGTTGAAATTTAAATCATTCAATGGTCTGTCTCACACACACTTTCTCAGCTCTAAATGTATTCTTATTTATTTGTCTCTCATTTGATCAGATGGAGCAGTTTATTCAGTATTTGAATGAAGCAGCAGTTAACTCACAGATTTTTCCACACGTGGTTCATGGTTTCACAGATACAAACCCTGCTATCCGAGAGCAGACTGTAAAGGTATTTATATGCTTCTGGTGTTTTAACAGTGTTAATGATAGCGGTGTACATCTACATATATGCCTTTAGTAATTTATTTTAAGTTTTACAGTTTTAAGTTTTTGGTCATTCTTTGGAATTGAACCCATGGCCTTCTAATGTAGATGTGTTTTTCAATTCTCTTGCTCCTGTAGTCCATGCTTCTGTTGGCACCTAAACTGAATGAGACCAATTTAAATCAAGAGTTGATGCGTCACTTTGCACGACTGCAGGCCCGAGACGATCAGGGTCCCATCCGCTGCAACACCACTGTTTGCCTGGGCAAAATTGCCCCCTACCTCAATGCTGGGGTATTTACCACTCTCAGTCCATAATGCACTATTTATTTATAATATTTCTCTTCTCACAATGAGCATCTTGTAATTGGCTTTCCCATGTTGTTGTTTTATTTTCAGATGCGCCAGCGTGTATTAATCTCAGCATTCTCGCGGGCAACTAAAGACCCGTTTCCGGCCTCACGTGCAGCAGGTGTGCTGGGATTCGCAGCCACCCATCAGTACTACAGTGTCGCTGAAAGCGCCAGTCGTATCCTGCCCACACTTTGCACACTGACTGTGGACCCAGACAAAAACGTCAGAGATCAGGTAACCAAACATGTCATGCAAAATTGTGGCACGTTATCTATTTACCACATTTTTCAGAACACAAGTCATGTTTTCTATCATCTAAAATGATGCAACTTGTATTCTATAGAGATTTATATAATGCATTTAACATGAAAGATGCATGAGTTTTTTCAGCACACTTAATACAAGCAGCTATTTTCCGTTTCACCTTAAAAATTTAATTTGAACTTGGCATTTAAAATAAATATTTATTGGGTTGAAGGACTGGAGATGAGAGAGTGAAGAAGGAGACTTGATGCATGCCCAGTGGTACTGTTCTAGAATACAAGAATTCTGGGTTAAAGTGCACAATTACATTCAGGATGTTTCTGGATGCTGCTTTTCGTTTTGTCCTAAAATATACTGGGAGACCCGTTCGTGTTGGGGTCTGGTGTGAAGATGTCTAAGTGGATTCAAATAAGTATTATGATTGGAAGACATTATTATGAGGGGATGGCGTTCAGCAGGTCCACCATCATTTCAACAATGGGTTACGGAATTGGGGAAGGTGGCAGCATATGAAAAAATGGCATATAGATTACTTGATAAAAACTCTGATAAATCTTTGTCAGAGAAGATGGGGAAATTATTTGACATTTTCGGAGGATGAATAAGGTCACTGTGGTGAGAAGCACGGTAAAGGTGTAATTATCTTATTTGGTTTATTTATGTAGTATTATTATTACGTAGTTTTTTTATTTATTTATACAGTCATTCATTTTCTTTTCGGCTTAGTCCCTTTATTAGTCCGGGGTCGCCACAGCGGAATGAACTGCCAACTTATCCAGCATATGTTTTACGCAGCGGATGCCCTTCCAGCTGCAACCCAACACTGGGAAACACCCATATACACTCATTCACACACATACACTACGGCCAATTTTAGCTTACCCAATTCACCTATTGGGTGACGCATGTCTTTGGACTGTGGGGAAACCAGAGCACCCGGAGGAAACCCACGCCAACACGGGGAGAACATGCAAACTCCACACAGAAATGTCAACTGACCCAGCCGGGGCTCAAACCAGCGACCTTCTAGCTGTGAGGCGATCGTGCTACCCACTGCGCCACCGTGATTTTTTTAACTATTATTATTTTTTGTATGTGTGCTTTTTATTTATTGAGTTTATATTATTTATCTGTATTTACTGGATTTATGAAAGCAACATCTAATTACTGTAACTGCCGCTGTTGGGGAGGGGAAGTGGGTGTTAAAAGGATGTAAAAATGTGTAAACTGATGGTACTGTTAAATTATTAAAGAAAATAAAAAATTTGAATAATAAAAAAATATAAATATTTATAGTGATTCTACTTAAGTTTTTTACACTGGTTCATATGTTTTTCCTATCTGAATTCTGTTAAACTTACAGATATTGTCATAGTTAGGTAAAGTGAAATGCATGTTTATAATGTTGTAAATAGATTGTTTTATTTAGGGCTACTTTTATTTTACATTATTTCTTAACCTGGTGGGACTTTTTGTGCGATGCGACTTGTATTCTGGAAAGCATGGTATATATTGTGTGATTTGGGTGTGTTAAACAGACAATTTCTAAAGTATTTCTGGTCCTGCAGGCATTCAAAGCTATAAAAAGCTTCCTCAGTAAACTAGAAACGGTTTCAGAAGACCCTTCAAAACTAACGGAAATAGGTATGATTTTTGTAAAAGCACATTTCACTCAGAAATGAACTACTTCAATTATCCAAAATGTTGATCATTAAATAAAAAACAGAAGTTAATATAATTATATATGGTTTAAATGCAGAGAAGGATGTGACGGCATCTGCGCAGACAGGAGGGTCGGCTGCTACATGGGCAGGATGGGCGGTAACAGGGGTTTCATCTCTTACCTCCAAACTCATCCGCAATGCTCCGGCTGGTTCGGAGGCACCATCTGCTGAAAACACTTCCAGTCCACAACCTGCTGCTGGACCAGTAAACACAAACACTGCAAACAAAGGTGAGCAACAAGGCAGAGTTTGGGGCCAAAAAGTCATATCTTGCTAGACCTGCCAGAGTTCCAGCGAGTCATGGAATTTCTGGAATATCATGGAAGTTCTATTCCCGACATTAAAAGTCAGGGAATTTGTATATTTTTTAGTCTATGTCATTGATTATCAGGGATTTTTGTTTGTTGCTTTAAATTTGAGTTTCCACTTATCAAAATGTAATTTATATATTTATTTTTTTCAATGCATGTTGATGGTCAGGCTATTTTTCAGCTTCATTTTATTTCTTTCATGCTCAACTGGAAGTCAGAAGCAGTCATCAGACTATATCTTTTAATTTTAAGGCTAAGATGTCAGGATAATATACATTTTAGGAGCTTTGGCTTTAGAAGGACCACTTTAAAAACTGGGTATAAAAATTTAGACAACAGAAAAACTAAATGTAAAATTTGTACAACTACTATCGAGCTATATAATACAGGAGAGGGAGCACTTCACAGCCACTCAAACAGAATCTGAGGTAAATGATCCATTGTTGTTCTCATAGTGGCAATTATAGTTCTCCAAATTTATATTTAAGCCAACATCATTTTAATAATATGCAAAGCACAACAGCTGCCTGTTTTTCCATTCAGTATAGATCTGGGAGCTTTTTAGTCTGTGACAGTCAATAAAAGGTCATGGAATTTTGTTTTTGGCTTAGAGTGGGAACCCTGACCTGCCAATGTCTGATGACTTTAGAAAGTATAAATCTGTTTTAATAGATTGACCAAATTAATTTAATTTACATGTTTTTGTTGTTTTGTTGCTTAGATTACTTCTGTTGTTCTCATTTGTAAGTGGCTTTTGATAAAAGCATCTGCCTAGTGATTAAGTGTAAATGTAGATTAGGTTTATAAACTATTCCCAATATAAACTAGGGAAAATTATTTTGTTTTTAGGTGCAGAAATGAAGGCACAAACTTCCAGTGGGATGAAATCGGAAACCTCGAATGAGGAAACAGGGGATACAGATGGAGACCGGTGGGATGAGGAAGATTGGGGAAACCTTGAGGTGAATGCTGATAATTTAAATTATCCAAACGTCTTTAGTCTTTTATTTAAATACTTGACCTTTTATGGGATTATAAGTTATTATATATGAATATATATATAATAGTTCTGTATTATATAATTTAGCTTACACATGATTTACAGAGTAATTTGAATAATTACCTGTCTCTGTTTTTCCACAGGACCCTGAGAAAGTACAAACAGATCCAGACGACTGGCAGTCTAACTGGTCATCAGTGTCTTCAACACAGAAGAAAAGCAATGTAGGTGATTTCCGTTGGTATTGCTTATTGAATACAAGAGTATTTTTTTTTTTCCTATTTTTGTGTATATAAGTATATGTATGAATATATTGTATAAAATATTTGTTTGTGTATATATATATATATATACATATGTAAATATTTTGTGTACAGTATGTGTGTGTATTTGTGTGCGTGTGTATGTATATGTGTATATATATATATCTTTATATACACACACACACACACACACACACACACACACACACACACACATGTACGCAGTACACAATATAATATGTAAATACAAACTTTTATCTAGGATGGAATTTATCGCAATTAACCAATTGACAGGACTAATATTTACCTAAAATATATTAATACGTTTATAAGTTTAAGTAAATAAAGAGATTAAATGACAGGCTCGATAATCTGCTGAAATTTGTGCCGTTTTCTGTATATTTATGTGGGCACAAATTTTGTGTGAACCTACTGACTCATTTTAGACAGTTCAGTATTGCTTCGTATTAAATTTTTTTTGAGAAAGAGAGAGACAGTAACTCTGTTTATCATGCACTTTTACATTCACACATCACTTTATCACATACTACATGAAATGTAATATTCGTAAGAGCACGAGTGGGAGCAGTAATAGAGCTGAAATCCTCATCTGATCTTCCCACAGGTGGGCCGAAAGTCCTCGGAGGCAGTAAAGAAGCAGAGTTCTGACTGGAGCTCTGGCTGGGATGCAGACGACAGCTGGTCCAATGAGAAAGATGCAGATGGTCAGGGTCAAAGTTCACCTGCTGATGAGGGCTGGGGGAACGACTGGGATGAAGACGGCACTCTCGCCGAGAGTTTCACACCAACACGAAGTAAATCATCAGCCGCTACAAAGAGTGCCAGCTCTGCACAGGATGGGGTTCGGCTGGCCAGTGATTACAACTGGGACGGAATGGAAGGAAAATCCACAACATCTGATCTGCTGTCCAGTGTGTCTCAGCGAAGTGCTACGGTGAGACTCTGCTAATTGAATTGCTAAAAGCTGGCAGAAGTCCTGGTCTAAGGGTGTGTTCACACAACAACAATGTAGGGCTGAACAATATAATGAAATCGCAATGTGTGTATCTGCAATAGTCACATCGCAGGATTAGATTATTTATTAAAGATAAAGATATTATTAACAATTATTTGTAAAAATTATTTATACCAAGATGACCATGTTATTATCTTTTTGATTGTTCAATTTCTGTACTTGAATACTGTTAGAGTCCCCAAAAAAACATAAAGCACTGTTTATTTACTTATTTTTTTTGCTTGTAATTTATGGATATCTACTGCATATAAAAATACTTGATCATCTCAGTCGATCTAAATTAATAAAATCTTTCCAAATTGAGCTATTCAAATCATCTGCTGATATTATATTCATATCGCAATATATATATATATATTGCAGTAAAACAAAATATTGCAATGTCAGATTTGTCCAGTAGCGTGCAGCTCTATAACAATGTGCTAAAAAGAGTTTTTCTTTTGATTTTTCTTTTTTTCTTTTTCAGTAGTTGCAACAATGACAGCGTTTTAAAAACAATCCCTATTAAAAGCAGTTGCTGAGAAAATGCTATATTATGCAGGACATGCCATTAGTTGGCAAGATCCCTTTGTAAAGAAACTCTACACTCCTGCACAGTGGGCCTGTACTCCTCTATCATTGGTTTAGTTTGTCTGGTACTTGTGCAGGCCTCTAGACTGAACATGTAATACACATGTGCACGTGTAATTTGCACAGTGATGATAATGGTAGTTTTCAAAAGCTTGCACTTTAAAGTCTGCATGGACATGAAGCTGGAACTAGCAATGTGAGCTTAACAAAATCATATGGTTAGTTTTGATTTCATTTGTACTTTAAACTGGTTTTACATTGTTTGCATTTACAGGACCCCCAAAATGCTGTTATATAAAAGGCATATTAGTTTTTATGTGTTTTATTTTTAAGTTTGTAGTTGAAGTATTGTCTTGAAAATTCCCCTCTTAAACTAATGTTTTCAACACCTGCAAATCATACTTAATCATACCATTAAATTTTAAGTGCATTATTTCCAGACATATACCAGTTAGAACAAACTGGAAAAATTCATGTATTTGACATTTTTATTATTAATATTAAATTAATTGTTTGGGAATATGTTTTGCACATGTTGCATTTTGGCGGCGCAGTGGGTAGCGCTGTCGCCTCACAGCAAGAAGGTCGCTGGTTCGAGTCTCAACTGGGTTAGTTGGCATTTCTGTGTGGAGCTTGCATGTTCTCCCCGTGTTTGCGTGGGTTTCCTCCACGTGCTCCGGTTTCCCCCACAAGTCCAAAGACATGCACTATAGGTAAATTGGGTAAGCTAAATTGTTCGTAGTGTATGTTTGTGAATGGGAGTGTATGGGTGTTTCCCAGTGATGGGTTGCAGCTGGAAGGGCATCTGCTGCGTAAAACATATGCTGGATATGTTGGCGGTTCATTCCGCTGTGGCGACCCCAGATTAATAAAGGGACTAAGCCGAAAAGAAAAGGAATGAATGTTGCATTTTCAAATGTAGATCATAAGCTGCTGAAACTTGCAAAAAGGAAGTTGATGGGTCATTTACAGAGTCGCTGTAACACACCGAAAACACTGTTATCATGAGCTGCTGATGTGAAAAGTTCACCGCTGCTTGTTAGATCACATATTTACAATATCTTGATGACACAATCTTTAGGATATGACAATAGGTCTTGTAGATATTGTATTTTTAGGCATTGTTAAAATTAATTAAAGTTACATGCCAACTGGTCGGTAACTACTCAATGCTGATTTCTAATTCAAATTGTTAATTTACATTTTACTCTTGTGCGTGTGTATATGTGTCCACAGAAGTCTGACGGCTGGGACGCAGACAGTGCAGGAGACTGGGGAACAGAAGACAACTGGGAGTCACTGGATGGAGAGCAAGGTCAGAGACGTCATTTTATTTTCTTCTCAAATTACACACTAATATAAATATATATAATTGTTGTTATATAGAAACATTTTATGTATACATATAATGCCTAGTGCTTTGCAAAAATTAATCGTGATTAATTGCATCCAAAATAAAGGTTTGTTTTGACATAATTTAAGTGTATGTACTGTGTATATTTATTATGCATGTATTAATACACACATGCATGTACAGTATATATTTGAGAAAATGTTTTGTATAGTTTAATTTCTATGTATCTGTGTATCACATATACATAATAAATATCTAAAATGCACACATATATTCTCAAAACAAATGTTTATTTTGCATTTATACATTTGAGAAAATGTTTATTATCTATATTTTTTTCTCTCAAATGTATACATTCATGGGTGTAATTACATTTTATATATAATAGAAAGTAAATATAAATGCATATGTAAATACTTTATAATTTATGTATATGCGTGTATTTATATTTACATAGTAAGTATACACTATATATAGACTATATTAAAGTATATAGGCTATATTATGTAAATGCAATCTTTATTGAAAACACTAGTTATTTGCCATGTAAAATACAGCAATTTTTTTGAATACCTTTGTTGTCCATGCACAGTTGAAGTCAGAATTAATTGCCCTCCTGAATTATTAGCCCCCCTGTAAATCTGTTTAACGGAAAGAATTTTTTTCAACACATTTCTAAACATAATAGTTTTAATAACTAATTTTTAATAACTAATTCTTTGCCATGATGACAGTACATAATATTTTACTAGATATTTTTCAAGATGCTAGTATTCTAATAATAATGACTTAAACTGATTTTATTCTAGCTGAAATAAAACAAATAAGACTTTCTCCAGAAGAAAAAATATTCTAGGAAATACTGTGAAAAATCCCTTGCGCTGTTAAACATAATTTGGGAAATATTTGAAAAAGAAAGAAACAAATTCACAGGAGGGCGGATAATTTTGACTTCAACTGTATATATAAATACAGATGCATTATTCATAGGCATTTACGTATACATATAACCCACATTATACCATTTTAATCAATCATTATTTTGATTCTGAGGTCTCATGCAAAGGGAAACAGCTGTCCGGATGACTCTGCTTTCTCTTGCTTCGTCAGGTTTAAGTAAAGCAGAACTGGCAAAGAAAAAACGAGAAGAGCGGCGGAAGGAGCTGGAGGCCAAACGGGCTGAGCGCAAGGCAGCCAAGGGTCCTCTAAAACTGGGTGCACGCAAACTGGACTGAGCACTGGAGGTACAACAGATCATTGACCACTTAAAGATGGCTTTAAAGAAACATTCCGTGACGGAGGAGCCCAAACACACCATAAACTATGATATTCCTTTACCCTCCTCACAGTACGCCATTTTTTTATATCACACAATATCATAGTTTACTGAGTGTGCATGAACTCACTGGTTTGAGAAGCGCTAGGAGGCAAGGGAAATATGAATGATATAATCGTAGATCTCTTTATGTGTATGTATAATGATTAAATATGGACCGTTTTTTCCCAAAATGAGGATTTGAAACTCGTGATCATGGATGGGACGATGCCATTAATATTGCATGTATAAACACAGATGAATATTTTCAAAACAAAGGATTCACTGGACTGAAGACGCGGCGTACTTTTCTTGGTTTGCCATACGACGGGATGTTTTTGTTCTTTCTGGTTTGTGCCTTCTCTTTCGTTCCTAGTAGGCGGTACTGCTTATGTTGTCAAATAAACAAATCAACAGATGATTTTTTTTTATTATTAAGCTAATGACAGTCTGTGAGATCTGGTGCAATATTTTCAGATGCGGCAGTTCATGTACTGTATCCATACAAACACACACACACACACACACACATGTAAAATCCAGCTTCATATATGTATGATAATAAAGAGGAGAGTCTGTCTTTGTAGATGTGCTGTACTCAAGACTGTTTCTCAGATTTATTTTTCCAGCACATGGTGACAAAGGTCTCATTGAACTCCCAGAAACACCCAGTGCTGCTTTCCAAAAATACAGAACGGGAGATGTGTACGTGCCATTGTTATTTTGCCGTCAAGTAAGTATTGTGTTTTTATGAATAGTTTGAATGTTGTGGGGTATTTTCTTTGACATCATTAGATGCTTATTTTTCAGTAGTTTACATTTATTTTATTTTAGTTGCTTTTTAAAGAAATGATAAATATTACCTGTGCAATTATCTGTTGCAACTGAAATTAACAGTTGAAGGCAAAATTATTATCCCGCCTTTGAAATGTACATTTTTAAGCATAATATTTTAAATAACATATTTCTTTTGTTTTTCCCATGAAGACAGTATATAATATGTTACTAGTTGTTTTACAAGATGCTAATATTCAGTTTAAAGTGCAGATTAAATGCTTAACTAGGTTAATTAGGGTAAGTAAGCAAGCAAGCCATTGGGCATTAGTGGTTTGTTCTGTAGCCAATTGGGAAAAGGAGGGATAATAATATTGACCATAGCATTTTCTTGCTCTTTTTAAAAAATAATTTAAATTACACAGGAGGGCAGATAATGTGTTCAGCCCTGTATCCCTTTTCCCAGGGATGGGTTGCAGCTGGAGGGGCATCCGCTGCGTAAAACATATGCTGGATAAGTTGGCGGTTCATTCTGCTGTGGCGACCCCTGATTAATAAAGGGACTAAGCCGAAAAGAAAATTAATGAATGAATGATATATATATATATATATATATAATATATATATTTTTTAGTTCTGTTAAATTTATTTAAAATAATAAAAGGAAAGCTATTTTATCTTTGTTTTGTTTTTAGGTAACCCTTGTTACAGTTTTTCTCAGTCGCTTTGGTGCATTTCTCACAACACTATTTATATTTGCACAACAGTTAATGCATTTCTCAAAACATTTAGTACAAACTGCAAAACCTAGTTGATAACCTGCAAAAGCGTGTCACTTGCTCAAAATGGATAGCTCATTCCTCAAAAGCAAGTATTCATGTCAGTGAAAGTGTCAGTGTCATCAAGATGAAAAGTCCTGACACCATTGTTTATGAACAAGATAATCAAATGGCTTTGTATTGTTTTCATTATGACAGTTTACTCTGTACATTTTTTCCAATGCAAAAAAGTCTGATTTTGGTGACACGTCCTGAAAATGCTCAAGACAGCACTATATACTATTTGCACAGCCATTTGAAAACTACAGTAAAGTTATACATCACTGCATTTAGTGAGGTATCTGAGTACAAGACACTGAATATGTATGTTTCACATTTTTACTGCATATGCTCTTTGCAATTCTAATTTGTTCACAGCATTGTGCAAAAGAATAAATACACCCTTATTTACAACAATCATAAACTCCCTTTGGGTAGAGGTGTGCACAACTGTAAACAATATTGCAGGACATATTGGAACTGAACCTACAACATACATAGGTCTGTAAATCATTCATGAAATTGTTCAATTTAGAAGACATTTTTTTATAACATTTTCTTGACAGATTGTGAGAACTAGTTCAACATTTTTGTATGTAATGAAATGAGGACTATTAGTTTTATATGGAATGACTATTCAGCATTCACAAGTTTAGTTCATTTTGTTTAGTTTAAATTTTTGACATGACATAAGCAAATGGTAATGTTATAAAACAGCAGAGAGTTGTATGAAAGCAACTGATGCATGTCCAAAAGCATTTGCAATTTGTTGGAAGGAATGAGAAACTGCTACTATGATGTGCACAAATGACTAATTGTTTTGAGAAATGCGTGAACTGTTGTGCAAATGTAAATAGTGTTGTGAGAAATGCACCAAAGCGACTGAGAAAAACTGTAATAATAATAACCCTGGTGTGTGGTGAAATAGCCTCCTGAAAATGCATATTTAAAATATAATAGGCTTTAGATTATTGCAGGAGTAATAAAACTGCTAAAATAACTGCTAATGCTCAGCTTTAAAATATTTAATTGGTTGCATTTGATACAAATATTTCTATATAACATTTTTAGCAAACAAAAATGTTTTATGTATGACTAATGAACAACTGGGAAACTGGTTGTTTGTTGAAGTATGTGGCAACCCTGTGTTTGTGATTTCTTAAATTATTATAACCATGTGATTAAAAAAAAATAGAGCACACTGCAAAAAATGCTTTTCTTACTTAGATTTTTTTTTGTCTTATTTCTAGTCCAAATATCTCTAAATTCTTAAATCACGAAGCATTTTTTTAGACAAGCCAAAAATATTGTCTTGCTTTAAGAAATAATAAGTCAAAATCAAGTGAGTTTTTCCTTAAAACAAGCAAAAATAATCTGCCAATGGGACAAGCAAAATAATATTAAATCAAAAGGAACAACAAGATTATTTTGCGTACCCCATTGGCAGATTGTTTTGCTTGTTTTAAGGAAAAACTCACTTGATTTTGGCATTTCTTAAAGCAAGACAATATTTTTTGATTGTCTAGAAAATGCTTCTTGATTTAATAATTTTTAGATAATTTGGATTAGAAACAAGACAAAAAAATCATTTTTAAGTAAAAATTCTAAGTAAAGCATTTTTTTTGCGATGTATATAAATAGCATAAAAATCTTAATACATTTTTTCATCCCATAAATACAACTGCCACTTGTTGAAGGACACACGTGTACACATATATATATTTTTTCCATCACAATATTAGATGGTAAATTTAATGTGCTTATCGCTTACATGTAAGTCAAGTTCAGTCCAACCGTTAACACTGGTGTCAAAACAAGGAAAGCAGACCAGTTATCTCTGTTCAACAGTCAAGTCGTATGTCAAAATGATCTGATTCCTTATCTTTGTCCAGTGTTTAATGTGCAAATGTTTATCTAAAGGGAATGCTGGATGTGGTCGTGGAATATAACACACACAGTATGGTAAAAGTCCCTTTCCGTTAATATTTACCCTGTCTTATGTGTCATTGTGAGTTTTTTTATTTGTATATAGAGGCCTTAATTACTATGTACTTATATTGAAATGAATCATTTGATGCAATGCACTTATTGTGTAGCTGCATGTTTTTACATTGAACATTTTAGGTTATGTACATGTAATTACATCTATAGTTAATGTCTGTAGTTACATTTATAATTACATTGTTGAGCCATCCCTTACACATTAACCCTTAAACCTTTCCATATCACCATATCTGTTCCTTAACTGTAACACACCTCAATATTGTGTTGTTTTTGTTTATTTTGTTTTGATCCAAGTACTTAGTTAAGGCCTCTTAATATAAAGTGGGACCAGTTTGACCCCATTCACTTCCATTTGAAACACTTTTTTATTTTTTGATAATTAAATGTAGATTTTAATATCTTTTTTTAGGAAAGTTTTTTTTGTTGAACTGGGCATGCTCTCAATCAACAAAGGTCATGCCAACAGTAAAGCATCCTGAGACCATTCATGTGTGGGGTTGCTTCTCATCCAAGGGAGTGGGCTCACTCACAATTTTGCCCAAAAACAGAGCCATGGATAAAGAATGATACCAAAACACCCTCCAACAGCAACTTCTTTCAACAATCCAACAACAGTTTGGTGAAGAACAATGCATTTTTCAGCACGATGGAGCACCATGCCATAAGGCAAAAGTTATATCTAAGTGGCTCGGGGACCAAAACGTTGAAATTTTGGCTCCATGGCCTGGAAACTCCCCAGATCTTAATCCCATTGAGAACTTGTGGTCAATCCTCAAGAGGCGGGTGGACAAAAAAAAACACTAATTCTGAAAAACTCCAAGAAGTGATTATGAAAGAATGGGTTGCTGTCAGTCAGGATTTGGCCCAGAAGTTGATTGAGAGCATGCCCAGTCGAATTGCAGAGGTCCTGAAAAAGAAGGGCCAACACTGCAAATACTGACTCTTTGCATAAATGTCATGTAATTGTCGATAAAAGCCATTGAAACGTATGAAGTGCTTGTAATTATATTTCAGTACATCACAGAAACAACTGAAACAAAGATCTAAAAGCAGTTTAGCAGCAAACTTTGTGAAAACTAATATTTGTGTCATTCTCAAAACTTTTGGCCACGACTGTATAGATCACAAGTAGTAAAACAACTGCACGCGTAAGGGTTACATATATACTGTCCAACAAATATCAGATCAGGTGACAAAGGCCAAGGAGAAAAGGTAGACAGCGAAGGGGCCTGCCTGATGTAAGGAAGTAGGGCATTCCATAACTTGGGGCCAGCCACCGCAAATGCACAGTCACCTCTAAGCTTACGTCTGGTTTTTGGGACTCTCAGAAGCAGCTGATCTAAGAGCATGTGACGGTATATAGGGGTGTAGCAGTTCAGATATGTAGTGTGGGGCAGAACCATTTAAGGATCTAAAAACAAACAGAAGAATTTTGAAATGAATTCTATATTGTACAGGTAACCAGTGAAGTGTGGATAAAATCTGAGTGATATGATCAAACTTGCGGCTCCCTGTTAAAAGACGTGCTGCAGCATTTTGCACCAGCTGTAGACGGGCCACAGAGGACCCACTTATCCCTATGTAAAGTGAGTTACAGTAGTCCAGGCGGGTAGTAACAAAGGCATGGATTACAGTTTCAAATTGATGTCTTGACAGAAATGGCTTTATTTTTCTCAGTTGTCTCAGCTGGAAAAAGCTTGCCTTGACCACTGCCCCTATTTGGTTTATGTGTTAGATATATTTACCATATAAATATGAATATTTGAATATCTAATGTAAATAATTAATAGATATATAATACAGTATAGGGCTGCACCATATTGGAATTGCGATATTTTATTTTTCTGAGATGTACTGTATCTACAATTTCACCAAATGATTGAATAGTGCTATTTAAAAAAAAGAATTTATAGTCACGCTTTATTTTAACGTTCACTTCTTGCTATTAGCAAACCATTAAAGAGCCCCTATTTTGCATTATAAAAGGTCATATTTTGGTATTGGGGGTCTCCAACAACAGGCTGATATGCATGCAAGGTCAAATAACACTTTCATTGTCTTCTAATATGCATTTATTTTTACCTAATTATCCCAGCGACGTGTGATTTGTTCAGCAATTCATTTGTTCCCAAACCTCTCCTTAGCTGAATGGAAAGGCGCGTTCATGTTTTACCGGATCCGGCACTACATATTTGGTGATGTACTGTATCGACGTTGACTCGTTCAAGCAAAAGATCCGAACTCAACACGATTCATTTATTTGACTCTGAGTCGACTATTTCGTTAAAGAATCAATAGTTTTAAACACAGTGCACTTTGATTTAAATCTCAGCTGGATGTTTTCATTCACTTAGAGCTGTGTTACACACTACATGGAAGGTCATTTTCAAAAACCCAATATAGGGGCTCTTTAACTATGACTTTTGCTTCAATAAACTAACTCCTAATTAGCTCCTTATTAATAGATATTAAGGTAGTTGAGGGATTGGGTTAGGGAATATAGAATAAGAGCATGCTGAATATTTAGTTTATAATTACTAATAAGCAGCCGATATCTCAATAACATGCATGCTAATAAGCAATTATTTAATGGTGACCATTGGTCCCTGAAGTGTTGCCAAATGTATTAATTTCGATTGATTGGGATGATTCTGTAGGGAAGTGAATGATGCATAAAATGTAATAAACTAATTACAAGCATACAATAAAGCAAAGTGAAATAAGCAGTGCATCCTTTGTGGTTTTGTATATATTTAAATGTAAATATTACACCGCAAAGTTTTTATTGTAAAAATAATGCAATAAAATTATTCTTCATTAAACTTCCAATTGACAAAGGGTCTTGTGCCTGAATACTTTAATCTCTCTCCAGCCTTAAAAACATGCCAACTATAAAATTTCACTCCGTTGTGGTTCAACTCTGCAGTGACTCCATAAATATTGTGTTCTGAACTGAACTTGCTCAAACATAATCCCTACTCAACATTGCATATCTATGCGATGTGATTATTGCGGATGCATACATTGCGTTATCGATGCTGAAACGATATATTGTGCAGCTCTAATACAATATATATATTATATTCCAGCTGATATAATCAGGGTTCATACACATTTTTACTACTAAAATTCCATGACTTTTCCATGATTTTTCCAAGACTTTCAAGTAAATTTTCATGACATAATGTTTCCTGCAATGTCTACATATACGTGATAAAAGAAAAACAATGCATGTTCAAATTTATTACAGCATATCGTAAAACACACAACAATCTATTTAGTTTCAATCTATGTAAAATTGATTTAGATAATGCTTACACCGCACTAATAATGTGAGAGTATGTCATTGGCCAAGGACAGAATAGAAGTCAAGACAACTAACCTATATACAAGAATACAGATATCTGTTTTCCATGACTTTTCCAAAACTTTGTGGGCTTTTCTGTTTTTCCAAAACTTTTCCAGGCCTAGAAAATGCCATGTCAAAATTCCATGACTTTTCCAGGCTTTCCATGACCGTATGAACCCTGTATAATATGCATCTTGTGTGTGTGTGTGTGTGTGTGTGTGTGTGTGTGTGTGTGTGTGTGTGTGTGTGA